>JAODAL010015913.1:0-82285 GCA_025379985.1 Phyllomedusa bahiana
TAAAATGGTAGACCCATGTACACGGGCCTGCAGATGTATATTACCTCCATAATACCATATAGTGGTAACACAGGTAAACAGGCTCTGCAACTGTAATTCCCACCATACAGTAACATATAGTGGTAGACACAGTGACACAGGCCTGCAGACTGTATATTACCACCATAACAGTAACCATATTAGTGGTAGATCCCAGTGTACACAAGGCTTGCAGACTGTATATTACCCCATACATGACCATATAGTGGTAGACACCAGTGTACACAGGCCTGCAGATTTATATTCCCCATAAAGTGACCATAAGTGGGTAGACACCAGTGTACACAGGCTTTTGCAGACTGTATATTACCCCCCATACAGTACCATATAGTGGTAGACACCAGTGTACCCAGCTCTGCAGCTGTATATAACCACCCATACAGTGACCATATAGTAATAGACACCAGTGTACACAGGCTCTGCAGACTATATATTGCCTCCATAAAGTGACCATATAGTGGTTACATCCTGTAGTGTACTCTAGAGCCGTACTCACTATTCTGCTGGTTGCCCTGCGGTAGGGTTTTTTTTTACCTCATTAAGTCACGGGTGGTATTTTGCCTCTAGGCTTTTGCATTAGATGCCTCGGTTTGGGGGGGGGGGGGGTCTCTTGGTTGCTGCTCGCGGTCGTTGCCCTGTTAAGTGCACTGGGCATTAGCTGCAGTGTGAGGATCAGCGGCGCCATCTCCGTGCCTCTCGCCTCTCCAGTCGTCTGATTGATCAGCCTGATAGGCGAGCGGTGTCTTGGCAGCTCTGCTGCTCCACTTGGCCGGCAGCGTCAGGCAGATACATAGTTGTAAATGATCCAATTCAGTCCTAAACATAGGAGATACCTAAATGTGTTTTTAATGAGGATAAATCTTTGGTGAATTCCGGGAGGTTATCGCCCGGTGACTCAGGATCTTCTCCTCCAGAAAGCCAAGACCCCTTCAGAGGTGGAGACTGCACTGATTGTACCTTCATTATGGACACTCTCATCTTTATTATCTGGTTTTATATTAACCTTGATCATTGTATAAATAAATTAAAAGGTTCTACAACTTCCTAATATACTTTCAAGGGGTTGTCTCACTACAGGGATCGCTGCTTTTTATATTAAAGATCTCACAAAAATAAGTCACTTTGCAATATGTGTCCATTAACAGTGTCCTACCTAGTCCTAGATATCCCCTCTAGTGTATGGCTCAGACTCAGTCTCTTCAGGTTGCTATAGCTACAGACCTGGTCTCTCTCTCCTGATAGGCTGCCAGCACTGGTTGTTATAGCTACAGACCTATTCTATCTCTCCTGATAGTCTGCCAGCATTGGTCGCTATAGTTACAGAGCTGTTTGATCTCTCCTGATAGGCTGCCAGCACTGGTTGCTATAGCTACAGACCTGTTCGATCCCTCCTGATAGGCTGCCAGCACTGGTTGCTATAGCTACAGACCTGTTCCATCTCTCCTGATAGACTGCCAGCCCTGGTCACTATAGCTACAGACCTGATCAATCTCTCATGATAGGTTGCCAGCACTGGTTACTATAGCTACAGACCTGTTTCATCTCTCCTGGTAGGCTGCCAGCATTGGTTGCTATAGCTACAGACCTGACTTCTGCAGTCTAGTGGAAGCCAGTAAACACGCCCCTGAATTCAAAATGAAACCAAGAAAACAGGACTGAGGTCAGATGAATCGATGTAGTGAGACAACCCCTTTCAGTTGTTCCCCATTTTTAAGATGTTTGCTGTCAGTGAAGGATCACTCTGTACATTGCTACTCCTGCTGTCAGTTGGGAGATGGATACAATTGTATCCAGTCTAGACAATGCTCTGTGAGAGCCCAGACTCCACAATGATACATTGTACATAACTAGTCCTGTGCTCAGCTGAGAAGTGGATACAGCAGTTTGTAATCTCTGTGAGTTAAATATTGTATCTACACTGATTTATTGTACATAGCTAGTCATGCTGCTGTCTGAGAACTGAGCACAACAGTATTTAGTCTAGACAATGCTCTGTGAGCTAAACAGCCTGGACTCCAGATGGATACATTGTACATAGCTAGTCCTGCTCTCAGCTGAGAAGTGGATTCAATCGTATCCAGTCTAGACAATGCTCTGTGAGCTAAACGGCCTGGACTCCAAATGGATACATTGTACATAGCTAGTCCTGCTCTCAGCTAAGAAGTGGATTCAATCGTATCCATTCTAGACAATGCTCTGTGAGCTAAACAGTCTGGATTCCAGATGGATATATTGTACATAGCTGGTCCTGCTCTCAACTAACAAGTGGATTCAGTTGTATCCATTCTAGACAGTGCTCTTGTGAGCTAAACATTCTGGATTCCAGAGGGAAATACATTGTACATAGCTGTCCTGCTCTCAGCTAAGAAGTGGATTCAATCGTTTTCCATTCTAGACAATGCTCGTGAGCTAAAACTGCCAAAATGGTATTTGACAAAGCTAGTCCTGCTGTCAAGTTGAGAAGTGGATAAAATTTGTACCAGTCGGGAAAATGCTCTTGGTTTTAGGGGGTTTTCATTTGGAATTCCAATATTCCTTTGTAAAGCACCCTTAGTGAGAATGGATTAAACGATACATTTAGACATCGGGCTTGTCCTCCCTCCAGCTGAGGAGTGGATATAATTGTATCCGGTGTAGACAATACTCTGTGAACTCCTGATTTATACATTGTGCATAGCTGGTCCTGCTCTTGGCTGAGAGGTGGATACAATTTTATCTAGTGTAGACAATGGGGCAGATTTATCAATAGTGTCTTACACTTAGACTTACAATGCGCCACATTTATTGCAGTGTTTATAAATTTGGTGCAGGTTAGAACTGTTTAGTCTAAGTTTGTACCATCTTTAAGCTGGTTTACTTTTACACCACTAACTGCAACAAAATTTTGGTGCATTTTGGTTGCACTTTAAGACACGCCCCTTTCCAGTGAAGCCACGCCCTGTTCACAGAGGCAACGCCCGTTTGTCGAACTGTGCACAGAAGCATCTGAAATTGTCTAAAACACATAGGAAATGTGGCGTAAAGCTTGTAAGATGTTATATTTGGGGCAAATTGTGCCAGAATCCTGGCACAACTGCCTTGATAAATGTGCCCCAATGTTCTGGACTTAGCTAGGCCTGCTCTCAGCTCTTAGCTCTGTGAGCTAAACAGCCTGGACTCCAAACTGATACATTGTAGAAAGCTAGTCCTGCTCGCAGTTAAAAAGTGGATACAGTTCTATTCGGTCTAGACAATGCTCTGTAAGCTCAACAGCCTGGACTCCAAACTGATAAATTGAATATAGCTAGTCCTGCTCGCAGTTAAAAAGTGGATACAGTTCTATTCGGTCTAGACAATGCTCTGTGAGCTAAACAGCCTGGACTCCAAACTGATACATTGTATATAGCTAGTCCTGCTCGCAGTTAAAAAGTGGATACAGTTCTATTCGGTCTAGACAATGCTCTGTGAGCTAAACATCCTGGACTTCAGATTGATACATTGTACATAACTAGTCCTGCTCTCAGCTATAAAGTGGATACAATTCCATCCAGTCTAGACAGTGCTCTGTGAGATAATCAGCGTGGACACCAGATTTATACATAGTACATAGTTTGTGGATACAATAGTATGTAGTGTAATCAATGCCCCGTGAGCTAAACAGCATGGACTCCAAACTGATGCATTGTACAAACCTAGTCCTGCACTCAGCTGATAACTGGAGGCAGTGGTGTCAATCCAAGGGCCCGTATACACGGCAATGGACAAATACCAGACGGTTTATCTGACCGGTATTTTTCCAGTTTGTGTGCCGTGCACTCGGCCGCGCTGGCGGGGGGGGGGGGGGGGGCTTTTCTCCGCGATGAGCTCCCTCCCCCTCCCATTTGACATGCACATATTCTGTCCGAAAACCGAACGGAAGAATGAGCATGTTGGATGTACTTCGGGCGGCCCGCAGGCGGAAAAAACTCCTGGCGGAAAACCCGTGCAGTGGGGACTGCTGCACGGGTTTTCCATAGAAGCAGGAGCATAACTACCGGGGTAGCAGGGGTAGCAGTTGCTCCGGGGCCCATGCGCTCAGGGGGGCCCGTGCCCTGGTGCAGCTGCTACTGCGTCCGCTACTCCGGTAATGCCGCTCCTGGGTCCGCCGGCAGTGAACTGTTAAAGGGGTTGTCTCATTACATCGATTCCTCCTACCTCAGTCCTGTTTTCAGGCCATTTTTGAGATCAGGTTGTGTTTCACTGGCTCTACTGCCTGCGTGAGACATAGCGGGACACCAGGTCTGTAGCTTACAACCGCTGCAGCCTAGAGGAGAGGTCGAAAGTCTGTAGTATAGCAACCTGAGAGCTGATGCAGCCCATACAAGGGGGATATCTAGGGAAAAGGGAGACATGCTAATGGACACATATTCAAAGTGACTTGTTTTTTCAAAATCTTTAACATAAAAAAACAAACCTTGTAGTGAGACAACCCCTTTTTAAATTCACTGCGGCGGCAGGGAGGCGGGGCCCCGGGGCATCCCGCCCCTGAACGCCCGACCCCCCCGGCCCGAGCGTTCAGAGGCGCTTTTTCCAGGGAGAAGCAAACGCCTGTGACACGGGGCGCGCGCCGGACGTCACATCACCGCGCCGCCCGCACTGAGCGCAGGGGCTGCGGGGTAATAGCAGACGGAGCGAGCGGCCTCGGGGAGCGGGACCGAGTGAGTAAGTTATTTTTTATTTAACCTGCCCCAAACCTCCCAACACCCCCAAAACCGCCTGTATCCCCCTTAAGCCGTCTTATACCCCTTAAGCCGCCTTATACCCCCTAACCGCCTTATCCCCCAAGCCACCTTTTTACACCCCTAAGCCGCCTGTATACCCCCTAAAAAGCCGCCTGTATACCCAAGCCGCCTTATACCCCCTAAGCCCCTGTATACCCCCCTTTTAACCCCCCCCCAACCCCTGTATCCCCTTTTTAACCCCGCCTGTAAAAAACCCCTTAAACCCCCCTGCCCCCTGTAAACCCTTAAGCCGCCGTATACCCCCTAACCCCCTGAAACCCCCAAACCCCTACCCCCGCCCCTTAACCCCAACCCCCCCCTTAAGCCCCTGATACCCCCTAAGCCGCTGAAACCCCCCTAAGCCCCTATACCCCCCTAACCGCCTTATCCCCCCCTAAGCCCCTGTATAAAACCCCTTAAAAGGCCGCCTGTATACCCCGCCCCTTTTTAAAAAGCCGCCATATAATAAACCCCTTAAGCCCCTGTACCCACTAACCCCCGCCTGTACCCCCCTTTGGGGCCCCTGCTGTATACCCCTTTAACTGCCTGAAAACCCCTAACCCGCCTGATACCCCCTTAAAGGGCCGCATGAAAACCCCTTAAGCCCCCTGCTGTAACCCCTTAAGCCACCTCTTATACCCCCAAAGCCACCTGTATACCCCTTAACCCCTGTATACCCCTTTAAACCCCCCTGCTTATACCCCCAAACCCCGTATACCCCTTAAACCGCCTGTAACCCTTTAAAAAGCCCCTATACACCCCCTAAGCCGCCTGAAAATAACCCCTTTAAACCCCTTGCCCTGTATCCCCCCCTTTCCCCCCCATATACCCCCTAAGCCTCCCTATACCCCGAAAGCCGCCTGCTGTATACCCCTTAAGCCGCCGGTATACCCCCTAACCCCTGTATCCCCCCCAAGCCCCCTGTATACCCCTTAAGCCGCCGACCCCCCAAACCCGTAACCCCCTAAGCCACCGATACCTTTAAGCCCCCTGTTACCCCCTAACCCCTGTATACCCCTTAAACCCCTTTTAAAACCCCCTACCCCTGTATACCACTTAAGCCGCCTGCTGTATATCCCTTAACCGCCTGAAATACCCCCTAAGCCGCCTTATACCCCTAACCCCGCCTATACACCCCTAACCCCTTATCCCCCCTAAGCCGCCTGTATCCCCTTAAGCGCCTATACACCCCCTAAGCCGCCTGTATACCCCCAAGCCCCTGTAAACCCCCCTTAAGGCCCCCCTGTTTATACCCCCTAACCCGCCTGTATACCCTTGGCCCCGCCCTGCTTATACCCCTTAAGCCCCTGTATCCCCCCTAAGCCCCCTGAACCCCTTAAGCCGCTGTAAAACCCCTAAGCCCCTGTATACCCCTTAAGCGCCTTGTATACCCCTTAAGCCACCTCGTAACCCCCTAAGCCCCTGATACCCCTTAACCCCCTGTATACCCCTTAACCACCGCTTAACCCCCAACCGCCGTAAAACCCCTTAAGCCCCTTTAACCCCTAAGCCCCTGTATAAACCCTAAAAGCCGCCGTATACCCCTTAAGCTCTGTATACCCCTAGCCCCTGTATACCCCCAAGCGCCTGTATAACCCCTTAACCGCCTCTGTATACCCCCTTAAGCCGCCTGATACCCCCAAAGGGGCCGCCTTAACCCCTTAAGGCCTCTGTAAAACCTTAACCCCCTCTTATACCCCCCTAAGCCGCCTTATACCCCTTAAGCCGCCGGGTTATACCCCTTAAGCCCTGCTGTATACCCCCTAACCCCTGTTCCCCTAAGCCGCCGCTGTAACCCCCCTTAACCCGCCTGCTGTATCCCCCCAACCGTCGCTTATGCCCCTTAAGCCGCCTGCTGTATACCCCATAAGCCGTCTGCTGTATGCCCCTTAAGCCGCCTGTATACCCCTAAGCCGCCTGCTGTATCCCCTAAGCCCCCGCTGTATGCCCCTTAAGCCGCTGTAACCCTTAACCGCCTGAATACCCCCTAAGCCACCCGTATCCCCCCAACCTCCCTTAACCCCTCCAAGCCTCCCGTATACCCCCAAAGCCTGTTTTATAGCCCCTACCTGCCTTTAAACCCCCTAGCCGCCTAATACCCCCACCTCCCTGCAACCCCCCAAAAGGGCTCCCTAATAGCTCTAATCTGCCTCCTGAATACCCCAAATAGCTACCGTGAAGCCTGCTGCCTATAAAACCCCCTAAAGCTTGCCTACCTAAGGGGCCCCTATACCCCCAAACCCCCTGTCTACCTTAGGGCTCCCATAGCTACCAAAAAACCCCCCTGCCTATATGGCCCTATTGCCTACCTAACCTTGTAATGCTTTACCACTAATGGCCTGTATGGAAATATAAGCCAGGCCTGGAACTGGTTTTAAAATATTGGTCACGAATGGGGTAATTACAGTCTGCAAGCCGGGTAAAACTGCGGACACTTTAAGTCACGTATGGGAGAAAAATAAGTCTGCGAGCCTGTACATGTTTCTAACACTATATGGCACTATATGGGGACATTGGGCTTTGTGACTGATCAGAAAAGGTAGGGGGATAAACATCCCCTTTGTGGGCATGTTCTGGGGGTAAATCCTTTCCTATTATAGGTTTTTTTGGGAATATTGGTTTTGGTATAGTGGATTTTTTTTGGTAGCAAGAGGGAAATGTATGGGAGGTTTCCCCTTGTATTATCTATATTATCAACGCTGTCCTGTAAAAGGTCGTGGCAGGGAGGGGGGGGGCCCATCCAAAAGTTTGCTTTGGGGCCCTGGCGTCTCTAGTTACGCCCCTGCATAGGAGCCTGTTGTGCTCATTTGTGGCCGGTTTTTCAGACTGTCTGCAAAACCGCAAACCATCTGAAAAACCGGCCACAAACCCGTGCCTTGGGGACATGCCCTTAACAATGCTCTGTGAGTTAAACAGCCTGGACCCAAACTGATACATTGGGCGACATGTATGATCGGGCTTTTCGCCTGTTTTCAGGCGTATAATGCGCCTCACAGTGCCGGCTCCGCTGTCGGACGCACGAATGCGCTGTTAGGCTCAAGCTTCGCCACTTTCGTATGCGCCTAACATGAAGGGGCGTGCAGTGGGCATTCTGGGGCGGGACGCACCACATTCGAAAGTGAGGCGCATTACAACTCCGACAGGCAGACCAAATTCAATGTGGTCTACCTGAGCCGGAGGAGGCGAAGTGGAGCTAGAAATTATTTTAATGGGGCAAAATGTGCTTTAGGTCTACAGTTACAACAGTACAAGAATAAAAATGATTTGTAACTAAAATTAATTAATTAATAAAGATAAATATGCAAGTTGATTTCAATGTATTGAAAAAGTGGATGATTTAAAATTAATGAAAATATATATAATATCTGAAAAGAAAGAAATCTCATCTATAAAAGGTCTTAAAAATTTCGAGAAACTTAAACGAATTTTACATGAAATAAGCCAATGCTGAGGTTGTACTGATGTTAATTTTTATCATTTTTAATACCAACAATTTGAGATGTATTTTTGCTGCTTTCACCTTTTATTCTATTAAGTCTATACAGCAAGAGCCAGCACAGCACAGGTATTGCTGGGACCTGTGGTCCACCAAGCAGGATTTCTATTCACTGACATGCTTAATGACTTTTCGCTGATTTCCAGCCTGTCTAGAAACTTAATACATGTTAGGCGCATTCCTTAGGCGCCTAAGTTCCGCGATGCGCCTCACACACAGGCGAGGCGCGGGGAACTTTACACCGCATGTATGAGCGCACTTCGGGCATGGCCATACATCAGGCACAGTTTTCATGGAAAAAACGTGAAAATGGCCACCTCGACGCGCCGATCTTCATACATGTCGCCCATTGTGTATAGCTAATCCTGCTCTCAGCTGCGAAGTGGATACAATTTTTTGTAGTGTAGACAATGCTCTGTAAGCTACACAGCGTAATCTCCAGACTGGTGCATTGTATGTAGCTAGTCCTGCTCTCAGTTAAAAAGTGGATAAAATTCTATTCAGTCTAGACAATGCTCTGTGAGCTATAAAGCCTGGAACCAAACTGATACATTGTATATAGCTAGTCTTGCTCTCAATCAAAAAGTGGATACAATTCTATTCAGTCTAGACAATGCTCTGTGAGCTAAACAGCCTGGACCCAAACTGACACATTGTATATAGCTAGTCCTGCTCTCAGCTGAGAAGTGGAGAGAATGGTATGTAGTGAAGACAATGCTCTGTGAGCTAAACGCAGCAGCTGCATAAGTCTATCTGTTAGTTTGCTACAATGTATCAGGCTGAGGTTCAGGCTGTTTACGGGGTAACAAGTGCTTGATATTTATGGAGCTCAGCCTCCAACTACATTACGAAAACTCAAGAAACACAGTCCCCCCCACAGTCCCCCCCCCCCCCCCCACACACACACACTCCAGACTTGCGCATTTTGGCTGCTTTCTGACGTTCAGGTTTTCAGATAAAGTCTTTTAAGCCAAAACCCAAAATGTATTTAAAACACGGCGACGTCTCAGCTTCCCTTTATATTTGCCGTCCAATTATAATCCATTCCTGGCTTCAAAAACTGCTTCTAAAAAGCTGAACATGTGAAAGCGGCTTTAACCTGCACTGATACATTGTAACAAACTATCTGAACAGGAGAAACATTTGCGCTACTGATGTGTTTAAATCACAGAGGACTGTCTAGACTGGATGTAACTGTACCAAATTCTCAGCTCTGAGAAGAATTAGTGCTACTCAGAAAGTAGAAAAACCTCTATACATTTACATGAAACCCTGAAGCCTTTACAGTTATAGAGGGGTCAACCATTTTGGACAATCCCTATTTATCAGAAGTTCCCTATGGCAATGTTTCGCCCCATATTAGGACCCCAAAGTACTTCTTTTATTTGGGGAAACCTGGCTGCACAACCAGTGCTGCACAACTTGGGGGGACATGGAAGAGCTAAAGTCGCCTGGGGACGCCTTCAAAACAATAGGGACTGCCCACATAGGGGTGGGGCTGCACAAGCCACGCCTCTTTGTGGACCAGTTCATGGGCCGCTAAAAATGGTTTGGCAGGCGGCATGTTGGGCAGGCCTGCTGGGAGTGTTTCATTTTTACCTTTAGCGCCACCAGAGGTGAAACTGGGAATTACACAGTGCCCATTCACGTCAATGGTCTGTCCATGTAGTGCAGGATGGGACAGGTCCTCCAGCGTGAGAGACGCTCTTTGTAGCTGCTCTCCAGAGATGAGCATCAGCCAGGTTTGGTCGGGTTAAATTGATTATTGGCAAAAACTGCAACAAAATACGACCAAAACTGTAACCTTAACGCTTCATTACGGTTAAGGATTTCTAAGTGGTATGAAGGGGTTCACTGACTGGTTCCCATTACCTATGGTTCCACTGCCACTCCCTGTCTGACATCACTCCTGGTCCAACATCCCATTGAGGAACCCTAAGGTGAGCTGGACTGGAAGTGACATCGGAAGTGACATAGGAGCACGAGCACCATGGGACCAAGGGTGACAGGGATCAGGACGAGAGGGCCAGAACCAACAGGGATGAGGACAACTGCACCAGAGGCGATGGGAACCAGGACAAGAGGGCCAGAACCAACAGGGATGAGGACAACTGCACCAGAGGCGATGGGAACCAGGACGAGAGGGCCAGAACCAACAGGGACTAGGACAACTGCACCAGAGGCGATGGGAACCAGGACAAGAGGGCCAGAACCAACAGGGATGAGGACAACTGCACCAGAGGCGATGGGAACCAGGACAAAAGGGCCAGAACCAACAGGGATGAGGACAACTGCACCAGAGGCGATGGGAACCAGGACAAGAGGGCCAGAACCAACAGGGATGAGGACAACTGCACCAGAGGCGATGGGAACCAGGACAAGAGGGCCAGAACCAACAGGGATGAGGACAACTGCACCAGAGGCGATGGGAACCAGGACAAGAGGGCCAGAACCAACAGGGATGAGGACAACTGCACCAGAGGCGATGGGAACCAGGACAAGATGGCCAGAACCAACAGGGATGAGGACAACTGCACCAGAGGCGATGGGAACCAGGACAAGAGGGCCAGAACCAACAGGGACTAGGACAACGGGACCAGAGGCGATGGGAACCTGGACAAGAGGGCCAGAACCAACAGGGATGAGGACAACTGCACCAAGGCGATGGGGAAACCCGGACAAGAGGGGCCCGAACCAACAGGGATGAGGACAACTGCACCAGAGGCGATGGGAACCAGGACAAGAGGGCCAGAACCAACAGGGACTAGGACAACGGGACCAGAGGCGATGGGAACCTGGACAAGAGGGCCAGAACCAACAGGGATGAGGACAACTGCACCAGAGGCGATGGGAACCAGGACAAGAGGGCCAGAACCAACAGGGATGAGGACAACTGCACCAGAGGCGATGGGAACCAGGACAAGAGGGCCAGAACCAACAGGGATGAGGACAACTGCACCAGAGGCGATGGGAACCAGGACAAGAGGGCCAGAACCAACAGGGAGAGGACAACTGCACCAGAGGCGATGGAACCAGGACAAAAAGGGCCAGAACCAACAGGATGAGGACAACTGCACCAGAGGCGATGGGAACCAGGACAAGAGGGCCAGAACCAACAGGGACTAGGACAACTGCACCAGAGGCGATGGGAACCAGGACAAGAGGGCCAGAACCAACAGGATGAGGACAACTGCACACAGAGGCGATGGAACCAGGACAAGAGGGCCAGAACCAACAGGGATGAGGACAACTGCACCAGAGGCGATGGAACCAGGACAAGATGGCCATAACCAACAGGGATGAGGACAACTGCACCAGAGGCGATGGGACCAGGACAAGAGGGCCAGAACCAACAGGACTAGGACAACGGACCAGAGGCGATGAACCTGGACAAGAGGGCCAGAACCAACAGGATGAGGACAACTGCACCAGAGGCGATGGAACCAGGACAAGAGGGCCAGAACCAACAGGACTAGACAACGGACCAGAGGCGATGAGAACCTGGACAAGAGGGCCAGAACCAACAGGGATGAGGACAACTGCACCAGAGGCGATGGGAACCAGGACAAGAGGCCAGAACCACAGGATGAGGACAACTGCACCAGAGGCGATGGGAACCAGGACAAGAGGGCCAGAACCAACAGGGATGAGGACAACTGCACCAGAGGCGATGGGAACCAGGACAAGAGGGCCAGAACCAACAGGAACTAGGACAACGGGACCATAGGCAAAAGGTATCAGAACAATGGGACCAGAGGCAACAGGGACAAAGTCAACAGGACCAGAGGAAACAGGGACTAGGACAATGAAACCTGAGGCAACAGGGATGAGGACAATTAGACCATATCTGAGAGGGAACAGGACAACGGGAAAGGAGGCAACAGGGATGAGGACAACTGTACCAGAGGCAATGGGGATCAGGACGATGGGACCAGTGGCAATAGGGACCAGGCCGAGAGGGCCCGAACCAACAGGGATGAGGACAACCGGACCAGAGGCGATGGGACCAGGGAGAGCCAACACCAACAGGTACCAGGAGGACAGGACCAGAGGCATAAGGCGGAAAGGCGTTAATACATCTGCCCCAGAGTAAACTGCAAATTTCCAGAGCTTTATCAATCGGAAACCCTTGTAGATGGCGGCGTTGGTGTTGATGCAGAGCAGGAAGGGGTTAATGGAGGACATGGCGAGGTGTCAGCCCCTTGGCGCGGTTTTCCATGTACAGTGGATCTCCCGTGCGTCTTCTCCACCATAATTGCAGGATCTGGCGGCTGCTCCGGATCTCCTGCTGGAACTCTCCAGAAGATCCAGAATGTGCACACGATGCAGACGACCTCTCCTCCATTAGTTATGTGACGCGCGGATGCATTCACCGCGCCTGACGGATGCGCCGGTTATAAACAACCTGCCGGGGCTCGACCATTTCCTGGACAAACCTGACTCATGTCTTGTAGTAATATAAACAAGGGAGGCAGGTGCCAAAACTGTGCAGGGACCTAGAAGCCGCACTGTTCGGACACAACCTGCAACATCTCCGCTTGCTGACAGTGACTAGAGACATCCCTACAGTACATCAATTATATCCAGAGGTTGGAAACCTGTTGGCTGCACCAGTCTGGTCCAGAGGATTGCCTAGACTGGGAACAACTGTAACAAACCCTCAGCTCTGACACATATTAGATCAGGTAGTGTTGCTCGAATCTGTCTCTATTCTGTTCAACACTGGTTCAACCAAACTAGTAAATAAATTTGGGTTCCAGAATTCTCTGATTTTTTAGCTCTGACCCTAGCCCTAATCCTGACCATAAACCTATCCCTAATCCTGACCATAACTCTAGTCATGACCATAATACTAGCCCTAGTCCTGACCATAACCCTAGCCCTAATCCTGACCATAACCCTAGCCCTATTCCTGACCATAACCCTAGCCCTAATCATGACTATAATACTAGCCCTAATTTTGTCCATAACTCTAGCCCTAAACTTGACCTTAACCCTAATCTTGCTCTTAACCCTAATCATGACGACAACCCTAGCTTAATCCTGACCATAGCCCTAGACCTTATCCTGATCATAACCCTAGCCATAATCCTGATTATGACCCGAGCCCTAATCCTGACCTCAACTCTAATCCTGTCCATAACCCTAGCCTTTATCCTGACCTAAACCCTAGACATCATCATGACCATAACACTAGCACTGATCTTGACCCTAACCCTAATCTTGATTTTAACCCTAATCATAACCCTAGCCATAATCCTGACCAAAACCCTAGCCCTAATCCTGACCGCAACTCTAATCCTGTCCATAACCCTAGCCCTAATCTTGACCATAACCCTGGTCCTAGTCATGACCATAACACTAGCACTGATCTTGACCCTAATCCTTATCTTGATTTTAACCCTAACCATGACCATAACCCTAGCCCTAATCCTGACCATAACACTAGCCCTGATCCTGACCCGATCTCTACTACTGTCCATAACCCTAGCCCTAATCCTGACCATAACCCTGGCCCTAGTCATGACCATAACAATAGCACTGATCTTGACCCTAACACTAATCTTGATTTTAACCATGACCATAACCCTAGCCCTAATCCTGACCATAACCGTAGCACTAATCCTGACCATAACCCTAGCCCTAATCATGACCATAACAATAGCCCTAATCCTGACCTCAACTCTAATCCTGCCCATAATCCTAGCCTTTATCCCAACCTAAACCCTAGTCATCATCCTGACCTTAATTCTAATCGTGACCATATCCATAACCCTTGTCGTGACCATAACCCTAGCTGGCATCCTGACCTTAACCCTAGCCCTAATCATGACCATAAAGGGGTTTTCTCACTACGTTATTTCACTGAATTTTAGTAGTTTTGCACTCACTCTGTCTCCTTAGGCTGTGGATGGTTCTACAGCAGTGATTGGCTTATTTAACTTCTAGCGAGCCATTAAACTAATAAAATTACAGATAAAGCCATGCTTTTCAGCCCTCACAGCACATGTACCTTTTGTTTAGTGAAGCTAATCTTATTAGATATAATGTTTGCTTCGATGTCAATCCCTCTGTGGGGTGACGTCACTCTTTGCTCTCTGCTGTCAGCCCATCAGAAAGTACACGTCTATCTAGTATGCAGGTGACCATAGAAACCTGTGTGCACTTCAGAGAACAAAAATGCTCTTATCTCATGATTAAAGTAAAATCTATTGACCAAAGTCTTCATGTAACTGTCCTTTTATGTTGAAAGCTAATATTTGTAGCAAGAAAACCCCTTTAACCCTAGCATTAATCCTGACCATAACGCTAGCCCTCATCCCGACCTTAACCCTAGCCCTAACCATGACCATAACACTAGCCCTTATCTTGACCTTAACCCTAGTAATTATCCTTACCTTAATCCTAGCCCTAACTCTGATCATAACCCTAGCCATAATCCTGACCTTAACCCTAGCCCTAATCCCGACCATAACTCTATCCCTAATCGTGACCATAACCCTAATTGTGACCATAACCCTAGCCCTGATCCTGACCTAAACCCTAGACATCATCCTGACCATAACCCTAGCCATAATCCTGACCTTAACTCTAGCCCTAATCCCAACCATAACTCTATCCCTAATTGTGACCATAACCCTAATCGTGACCATAACCCTAATTGTGACTATAACCCTAGCCCTAATCCCAACCATAACGCTATCCCTAATCGTGACGATAACCCTAATCGTGACCATAACCCTAATCGTGATCATAACCATAATCATGACCATAACCCTAGCCCTAATCCTGACCATAACACTAGCCCTGATCCTGACCCCAACTCTAATCCTGTCCATAACCCTAGCCCTAATCCTGACCATAACCCTGGCTCTAATCATGACCATAACAATAGCACTGATCTTGACCCTAACACTAATCTTGATTTTAACCATGACCATAACCCTAGCCCTAATCCTGACCATAACCGTAGCTCTAATCCTGACCATAACCCTAGCCCTAATCATGACCATAACAATAGCCCTAATCCTGACCTCAACTCTAATCCTGCCCATAATCCTAGCCTTTATCCCAACCTAAACCCTAGTCATCATCCTGACCTTAATTCTAATCTTTGACCAACTCAAAACCCTTGTCGTGACCATAACCCTAGCTGGCATCCTGACCTTAACCTAAGCCCTAATCATGACCATAAAGGGGTTTTCTCACTACGTTATTTCACTGAATTTAAGTAGTTTTGCACTCACACTCACTCTGTCTCCTTAGGCTGTGGATGGTTCTACAGCAGTGATTGGCTTATTTAACTTCTAGCGAGCCATTAAACTAATAAAATTACAGATAAAGCCATGCTTTTCAGCCCTCACGCACATGTACCTTTTGTTTAGTGAAGCTAATTTATTAGTTTATAATGTTTGCTTCGATGTCAATCCCTCTGTGGGGTGACGTCACTCTTTGCTCTCTGCTGTCAGACCATCAGAAAGTACACGTCTATTTTGTATGCAGGTGACCATAGAAACCTGTGTGCACTTCAGAGAACAAAAATGCTCTTATCTCATGATTAAAGTAAAATCTATTGACCAAAGTCTTCATGTAACTGTCCTTTTATGTTGAAAGCTAATATTTGTAGCAAGAAAACCCCTTTAACCCTAGCATTAATCCTGACCATAACGCTAGCCCTCATCCCGACCTTAACCCTAGCCCTAACCATGACCATAACACTAGCCCCTTTTCTTGACCTTAACACCTAGTAATTATCCTTACTAATCCTAGCCCTAACTCTGATCCCTAACCCTAGCCCCTAAACCTGACCTTAACCCTAGCCCTAATCCCGACCATAACTCTATCCCTAATCGTGACCATAACCCTAATTGTGACCATAACCCTAGCCCTGATACTGACCTAAACCCTAGACATCATCCTGACCTTAACCCTAGCCATAATCATGACCTTAACCCTAGCCCTAATCCCAACCATAACTCTATCCCTAATCGTGACGATAACCCTAATCGTAACCATAACCCCAATCGTGATCATAACCATAATCATGACCATAACCCTAGCCCTAATCCCGACCATAACTCTATCCCTAATCATGACCATAACCCTAATTGTGACTATAACCCTAATTGTGACTATAACCCTAGCCCTGATTCTAACCTAAACCCTAGACATCATCCTGACCTTAACCCTAATCGTGACCATAACCATAGCCCTAATCCTGATCTTAACCTTAGCCCTAGTTGTGATTATAATCATAGACATCATCCTGACCTTAACCCTCATCGTGACCATAACCCTAGCTCTAATCCTGATCTTAACCTTAGCCCTAGTTGTGATTATAATCATAGACATCATCATTACCTGAACCCTAGCCCTAATCCTTACCTTAACCCTAATCGGGACCATCACCATAGCCCTAATCCTGAACTTAACCCTGCCTATACCTGCCTATATCTGCCTATGGGGGACATATACCTGCCTATACCTGCCTATGGGGGGCCATAAACCTGCCTATACCTGCCTATGGGGGACATATACCTGCTTATACATGCCTATGGGGGACATACACCTGCCTATACATGCCTATGGGGACATTTACCTGCCTATACCTGCCTACAGGGAACATACACCTGCCTATACCTGCCTATCGGGGACATACCCCGGCCTATCCCTGCCTACAGCGGCCTTTTACCTGCCTATGGGGGACATAT
Organism: Phyllomedusa bahiana; assembly: GCA_025379985.1. Classification (NCBI taxonomy): domain Eukaryota; kingdom Metazoa; phylum Chordata; class Amphibia; order Anura; family Hylidae; genus Phyllomedusa; species Phyllomedusa bahiana. The sequence continues at coordinate 16,986 of JAODAL010015913.1, forward strand.
ACCTGCCTATACCTGCCAACAGGGGACATGTACCTGCCTATGGGAGACATATACCTGCCAATACCTGCCTACAGGGGACATATACCTGCCTATGGGGGACATATACCTGCTTTTATCTGCCTAAAGGAGACATACACCTGCCTATACCTGCCTAAAGTGGACATATACCTACCTATACCTGCCTATGGGGGACATACACCTGCCTCTACCTTCCTACAGGGGACATATACATGCCTATACCTGCCTACAGCGGACATACACCTACCTATACCTGCCTATGGGGGACATACACCTGCCTCTACCTGCCTAAGGTAGTCAATAAGTTTTCTCAGTTTTTTTGTGGTAAAAGTAGTTGCCTCAGCTTATATTCGGGTGGGCTTATACACAAGTACATATGGTATATGCACCGCCAAAGAAAAATGGCCGATTTCGACAGTTTTGAAAACAGTGGGTGGGGCTTTGCAAAGGGGCGTGGCCTTACATACCCTATAGATGTCATAGAATTCGCGGTACGTTCTAGCAGTAATGGTTGTGAGATATGAGCGCGGTTCAGTTTTTGCCCCAAACAGACGCGCCAAATTCTTAACATTTTTCCCAAAACCTATAAGAAACTTTTTCCTCTGCGCGGCAGGCGCTCCGGTTCTATAACGACCCCTCTTTCACACGACCTCCCGGGTTTATAAGCCCCCCCACACGACGCCCCGGTTCAAAGCCCCCTCTTTCACCGAGCTCCGGGTTTTATATCGCCCCTCTTTCACAACGACCCCCGGGTTTTTTTAACGCCCCCCCTTTCACACGCCTCCCGTTCTATTTGGCCCCCCCTTTTACACGGGCACTCCGGGGTTTATAAGCCCCCCTTTCACACGACGCTGGTTTTTAAACCCCCCCCCTTTACACGCCCCTCCGGTTCATAACGCCCCCTCTTTTCCACACCTCCGGTTTTTAACCCCCCTCTTTCCACGACGCTCCGGTTCTAATCCCCCTCTTTACACGTGCTCCGGTTTTTTATAACGCCCCCCTCTTTCACACGCCGCCCCGGTTCTATAACGCCCCCTCTTTCACACGACGCCCCGGTTCTATAACCCCCCCCTTTGCACGACGCTCCGGTTCTAAAAACGCCCCCTCTTTCACCGACCTTTCCCGGTTCTATATCGCCCCCTCTATCGCACGACGCTCCCGTTCTATATCGCCCCCTCTTTCACACTACGCTCCGGTTCTATAACGCCCCCTCTTATCGCCACGCTCCGTTCTATATCGCCCCCCCATCTACGCCTCCGTCTAAAACGCCCCTCTTTGCACGACGCTCCGGTTCTATATCGCCCCCTCTTTCACACGACGCTCCGGTTCTATAACGCCCCCTCTTTCACACGACGCTCCGGTTCTATATCGCCCCCTCTTTCACACGACGCTCCGGTTCTATAACGCCCCCTCTTTCGCACGACGCTCCGGTTCTATAACGCCCCCTCTTTCGCACGACGCTCTGGTTCTATAACGCCCCCTCTTTCACACGACTCTCCAGTTCTATATCGCCCCCTCTTTCACACGACACTCCGGTTCTATATCGCCCCCTCTTTCACACGACACTCCAGTTCTATATTGCCCCCTCTTTCACACGACACTCCAGTTCTATATGGCCCCCTCTTTCACACGACACTCCAGTTCTATATCGCCCCCTCTTTCACATGATGTCCATCAATATCGCCCCCTTCACAAGACGTCCGGTTCTATAACGCCCCCCCTTTCACACGACCCTGGGTTCTATTCCCCCCTCTTTTACACACTCCATTTTATATGGCCCCCCTCTTTCAACGAACTCATTCAATTGCCCCCTCTTAACAGACATCCAGTTTATAGGCCCCCTCTTTACACGACACCCATTCTATATCGCCCCCTTTCACACGACCTCCGGGTTTTATAACGCCCCTCTTTCAACCCGCTCGGTTCTATAACACCCCCTCTTTCGCATGACGCTCCGGTTCTATAACGCCCCCTCTTTCGCATAGGCTCCGGTTTCTATAACGCCCCCTTCCATGAGCTCCGGTCCTATATCGCCCCCTCTTTCACACGACACTCCGGTTCTATAACGCCCCCTCTTTCACACGACCCTCCGGTTCTATCACGCCCCCTCTTTCACACGACACTCCGGTTCTATAACGCCCCCTCTTTCACACGACACTCCGGTTCTAAAACGCCCCCCCCTTTCACACACCTCCGGTTCTATAACGCCCCCTCTTTCGCACGACGCTCCGGTTCTATAACGCCCCCTCTTTCGCACGACGCTCCGGTTCTATATCGCCCCCTCTTTCACACGACGCTCCGGTTCTATAACGCCCCCTCTTTCGCACGACGCTCCGGTTCTATAACGCCCCCTCTTTCGCAAGAGGCTCCGGTTCTATAACGCCCCCTCTTTCACATGATGCTCCGGTTCTATATCGCCCCCTCTTTCACAAGACGCTCCGGTTCTATAACGCCCCCTCTTTCGCATGAGGCTCCGGCACATATCATCCCTCTAATCTCGCCGCTCCCCCCGCAGAGCTCGCTGCGCAGGCTTTTTCTCGCCACCAAACATCACACAAATGTCAAAAGTAGGAAAAACTCTCAGCGCAGAATAAAAGCAACAAACAAACCCTCGGCATGTGACCCGCGCTGCGCGGCCCGGGCCCCGGCCAAGCCAACCCCCGCCAGAGGTCATGGGTACGGATTTAGAAACCGCTCCAGTGATGTGACAGCGTTTCTGACATCCAGATGTTATCTCCCAGAAATAATGGATGGACGGACGGGAGAAATTCACAGTGAAAGAATGTGACAGAGGCGAAGTGTGACCAAACCAGGGCTCAGTCACACCGAGCCGCCTGCCGTATACAGAACATCAGGACTCAGTCACACCGAGCCGCCTGCAGTATACAGAACATCAGGACTCAGTCCCACCGAGCCGCCTGCAGTATACAGAACATCAGGACTCAGTCACACCGAGCCGCCTGCAGTATACAGAACCACAGGACTCAGTCACACCGAGCCGCCTGCAGTATACAGGACACCCGGTCTCAGTCACACCGAGGCCCCTGCAGTATACAGAACATCAGGACTCAGTCCCACCGAGCCGCCTGCAGAATACAAAACACCAGGACTCAGTCACACCGAGCCGCCTGCAGTATACAGAACACCTGGGCTCAGTCCCATCGAGCCGCCTGCCGTATACAAGACACCAGGACTCAGTCCCATCGAGCCGCCTGCCGTATACAGAACATCAGGACTCAGTCCCACTGAGCCGCCTGCAGTATACAGAACATCAGGACTCCGTCACACCGAGCCTCCTGCAGTATACAGGACACCCGGGCTCAGTCACACCGAGCCACCTGAAGCATACAGGACACCCGGGCTCAGTCACACCGAGCCCCCTGCAGTATACAGGACACCCGGGCTCAGTCACACCGAGCCGCCTCCAGAATACAGAACATCAGGATCCAGTCACACGAGCCTCCTGCAGTATACAGAACATCAGGACTCAGTCACACCGAGCCCCCTGAAGTATAAAAGGACCACCCGGGCTCAGTCACACCGCGCCCCCAGCAGCATACAGGACACCAGGACAGAGTCACACAGCGCACCCTGCAGAAGACAGGACACCCGGGCTCAGTCACACCGAGCCCCCTGCAGTATACAGGACACCCGGGCTCAGTCACACCGAGCCCCCTGCAGTATACAGAACACCAGGACTCAGTCACACCGAGCCCCCTGCAGTATACAGGACACCCGGGCTCAGTCACACCGAGCCCCCTGCAGTATACAGGACACCAGGACTCAGTCACACCGAGCCCCCTGCAGTATACAGAACACCAGGACTAAATCACACCGAGCCGCCTGCATATACAGAACACCAGGGGTCATTCACACCGAGCCGCCTGCAGTAATACAGGACACCCGGGCTCAGTCACACGACCCCTTCAGTATACAAACACCAGGACTCAGTCACACACCGAGCCCCGCAGTATACAGGACAACCCGGGGTCATCCACACCGAGTCCCCTGCAGTTATACAGGAACCCCCCCGGCTAGTCACCGCACACCACCGAGCCCCTGCAGTATACAGGACACCAAGACTCATCACACCGACCCCCAGCAATAACAGGACACCAGGACTGATCACACAGATCACCCAGTAAATACAGGACACCCGGCTCAGTCACACTAGCACCCTGGAGTATACAGGACACCCGGCTCATTCACAATAGCCGCCTTCAGTAAACAGGACACCAGACCAGTCAACCACCCCGGCCCCCTTCAGTATACACAGACACCCGGCTCAGTCACACCCAGCCCCCTGCATATACAGGACACCAGGACTCATCACAAACCCCGAGCCCCTGCAGTAATACAGGACACCCGGGTCAGTCCACCCCCGAGCCCCCTGCAGTATACAGGACTCAGTCACACCGAGACCACTGCAGTATACAGAACACCAGGACTCAGTCACACCGAGACCACTGCAGTATACAGGACACCAGGACTGAGTCACACAGAGCACCCTGCAGTTTTAAAAGAACACCACGGACTCATCACACCGAGCCCCCTGCAGTATACAGGACACCCGTGCTCAGTACCCCCGAGCCCCCTGCAGTAAAACAGACACCAGGGCCCAGACACACCGAGCCCCCCGCAGTATACAGGACACCCGTGCTCAACACACACCGAGTCCCCTGCAGTAAACAGGACACCCCCGGCTCAGTCCACACCGAGCCCCTGCAGTATACAGAACACCAGGACCATTCACACCGAGCCCCCTGCGAACAGAACACCAGGCCAGTCACACCCCGGGGCCCCCTCATAACAAACACCAGGGCCATCAAACCGAGACCATGCATATACGAACAAAACCCGGACTCAGTCCCACCGAACCACTGGTAACAGGACACCCGGGCCATCCCACACCGAGCCCCCTGCATATACAGACACCAGGACTCAGTCAAAAACCGGGCCCCCCCCCATAAACAGAACACCAGGACTCAGTCACACCGAGACCACTGCAGTATACAGGACCCCAGGACTCAGTCACACCCGAGCCCCTGCAGTATACAGGACACCCGGTCTCAGTCACACCGAGCCCCCTGCAGTATACAGGACACCAGGTCTCAGTCACACCGAGACCACTGCAGTATACAGAACACCAGACTCAGTCACACCGAGCCCCTGCAGAATACATTAACACCAGGGCTCAGTCACACCGAGCCCCCCCGCAGTTATACAGGACACCCGGGCTCAGTCACACCGAGCCTCCTGCAGTATACAAGGAACACCCGGGCTCAGTCACACCGAGACCACTGCATTATAACATAAAACCATTACTCAGACAAACCGAGACCACAGCAGTAATACCAGGACACCCAGCTCAAACACACGATCCCCCTTCAGTAACAGGACACCAGGCTCAGTCACACCGAGCCCCTGCAGTAAACAGGACACCAAGACTCAGACACACCGAGCCCCCAGAAGAATACAGGACACCAGGACTCAGTCACACAGAGCACCCTGCAGTATACAGAACACCAGGACACAGTCACACCGAGCCCCCTGCATAACAGTGACACCAGGGCTCATCACCGCCGAGCAACCTGCAGTATACAGGACACCAGGACTCAGTCACACCGAGCCCCCTGCAGTATACAGGACACCAGGAATCAGTCACACCGAGCCGCCTTCAGTATACAGGACACCAGGACTCACTCACACCGAGCCGCCTGCAGTATACAGGACACCAGGACTCATGGAATAGTGAGTGCATCTCTAGAGGATAATACAGGATGTAACTCAGGATCAGTACAGATAAGTTAATTTATTAAAGTGACTGCACCAGCAGAATAGTGAGTGCAGCTCTGGAGGATATACAGATGTAACACCGGATCATACAGGATAAGTAATGGTATAAAACAGTGACTGCACCAGCAGAATAATTGAGTGCAGCTCTGGATGATAATAAAGTATGTAACTCAGACCAGTACAGATAAGTAATGTATGTACAGTGAGTGCACCAGCAGAATAGTGAGTGCAGCCCACTGAAGGATAATACAGGATGTAACTCAAGGAACAGTACAGGATAAGTAATGTATGTTACATGACTGGGCACCACAGAATAGTGAGTGCAGCTCTGAGGATAATAAACGATGTAACTCAGTAATCAGTACAGGATAATTAATGTATGTACAAGTGACTGCACCAGCAGAGATCGAGAGTGCAGCACTGTAGGATAATACAGGATGTAACTCAGGGACAGGTACAGGATAATAATGTATGTACACAGTGACCTGGACCAGCAGAACAGGGAGTGCAGCTCTGGAGGATAATAAAGGATGTAACACAGGAACAGTACAGGATAGTAATGTATTTACAGTGTATTGCACCAGAAGAATATTGATTGCAGCTCTGGAGGATATTACAGGATGTAACTCCAGGATCAGTACAGGATAATTAATGATAGTACAGTGACAGCACCAGCAGAATAGTGAGCGCACTCTGGATGATTTATAGAGGATGTAACTCTGCTCAGTACAGGGTAAGTAAGTAATACATGACTGCACCAGCATAATATGATGTGCAGCTCTGGAGAATAATACCAGGATGTAACACAGGATCAGTACAGGAATAACTAATGTATGTACAGTGAACTGCACCAGCAGAATAGTGATTGCAGTTCTGGAGGATAATACAGGATTGTGAACTCGGATCAGTACAGATAAGTTATGTATGTACAGTGAAACTGCACCACATAATAGTGATGAGCTCTGGAGGATAATACAGATGTAACTCAGGATCAGTACTTGGAAAAGTAATGTTAGGTACAGTGACTGCACCAGCAGAATAGTGAGAGTGCAGCTCTGGAGGATAATACAAATGTAACCAGGAATCAGTACAGGATCAAGTAATGTATGTACCATTGACACACCAGCAGAATAGTGAGTGCAGCTCTGGAGGATAATTACATGAAGGTAACTCAGGATCGATTACAGGATAAGTAATGTAAATACAGTGACCGCACCAGCATAATAGTGAGTGCAGCTCTGGAGGAATAATACAGGATGTAACTCAGGATCAGTACAGGAATAAGAAATGTATGGTCCAGTGAGCTGCACCAGCAGAATAGAGAGTGGCAGCTCTGGATATAATACAGGATGTAACTCGGATCGTACAGGATTAGTAATGTAATGTACACAGTGAACTGCACCAGCAGAATAGTGAGTGCAGCTCTGGAGGATAATACAGGATGTCACAACAGGATCAGTACAGGATAGAGTTGTATGTACAGTGACTGCACCAGCAAATAGTGAGAGCAGCTTCTGGAGGATAATACAAAGGGGAATGTAACTTCGTGAATCAGTACGGATAAGTTTATTAAGTACAGTGACTGCACCAGCATAAATATGTGATGCAGCTCAGAGGATAATAAGGATGTAACTCAGGATCAGTCACTGGATTAAGTAATGTATATACAGACCTGCACCACAGAATATTGAGTGCAGCTCTGAGGATAATACAGGAGTAACGCAGGAACAGTAAAGGATAAGTAATTAATGTACAGTGACTGCACCAGCCGAATAGTGAGTGCAGCTCTGTAGGCTAATACAGGATGTAAACTCGGGATCGGTACAGGATGATAATGTAAAGTACACCAGTGACCTGCACCACAGAATAGTGAGTGCCACTGGTAGGATAAAACAGGATACACACCAGAATCAGTAACAGGATAAGTAAATGTATATACAGGACTGCCCAGCAGAATAGTGGGAGTGAAACCTGGATGAATAAACAAGGATGTAACTTCATGATCAGTACAAGATAAAGTTAAAGTATGACAGAGACTGTCACAGCAGAAAGTGAGTGCAGCTCTGGGTATAATACAGGATGTAAACTCGTGATCAGTATCAGGATAAGTAATGTAATTGTACAGTGACTGCATCCAGCATAATATGAGAGCAGCTCTGGAGATAATACGGAAGTAACACAGTAGGAGTATAAGTAAAGTATGTACACAGAGACTGCACCAGCAGAATAGTGAGTGCAGCTCTGGAGGAATATAACAGATGTAACTCAGATCAGATACAGGATAAGTAATGTATGTACACAGTGACGCACCACAGAATAGTGAGTGCAAGCCTGGGAGAAAAGACAGGTATGTAACACAGAATCAGTACAGGATACGTAATATATTGTACACAGTGACTGCACCAGCAGAATAGTGAGTGCCGCACTGAGGATAATACTGGATGTAACTCAGATCAGTAACAGGATAAGTAATGGTTGTACAGTGACTGCACCACATAATAGTAGTGCAGCTCTGCGTATAATACAGGATGTAACTCAGATTCAGTAAAGGATAAGTAATGCATGTACACAGTGAATGCACCAGCAAGAATAGTGTGTAGTGCCAGCTCTGGAGGATTAATAACAGGATGTAACTCAGGTCAGTACAGGATAAGTAATGTATGTACACAGTGACCTGCACCAAGCAGAATAGTGAGTGCAGCTCTGGAGGATAATACAGGATGTAACTCAGGATCAGTACGGAAAAGTAATGTATGTAACAGTGACTGCACCAGCAGATATTGAGTGCAGCTCTGGAGGATAATACAGAAGTGTAACTCAGATCAGTACAAGATAATTAATTATGTACAGAGGACTGCACCAGCAGAATAGTGATGCAGCTCTGGAGGATTATACAGATGTAATCAGGATCAGTACAAGGATAAAAATGTATGTACAGTGACTGCACCAGCATAATAGTGAGTGCAGCTCTGGAGGAAATACATGATGTAAACTCAGGATAGGTACAGCTAAGTAATGTATGTACAGTACTGGCACCAGCAGAATAGTGGAGTGCATCTCTGGAGGATAAATACAGGATTAACTCAGTATCAGTACAGGATAAGTAAAGTATGTACATGTGACTGCACCAGCATAATAGTGATGCATCTCTGGAGGATAATACAGGATGTAACTCAGATCAGTACAGGATAAGTAATGTATGTACAGTGACTGCACCAGCAGAAAAGAGAGCCCAGCTCTGAGGATAATACAGAGTAACCAGGAGCAGTACAGAAATATGATTAAAATACTTACACCACAAATATGATCAGCTGTATATAAAATCAGATTCCGCTGTTCTCTACAATAAGTAATTTATGTAAAGCATGACTGCACCACAAATATGTTGCCACCGTGAATACAATTACCCCCGATCACACAATAACAATATCTTTTCAAACTACCGTCCTATATCACTCACCGCTGGTAGTGCAGCCGCAAAGAATACTCTCCCAATCTCGACTGCAATCTCGTTACAAGAAAATATATTACGGATATCTATCCACTACTTCAAATTACCGTTCATATTTGCAACTCTAACTATGACACAATATCCTTGCATCCAAAGACAGTTTCCTTCTGTAATTATTCACTAGGGAAGACAGAGTAAAACTACAACTCTCTCTCTACCCCAACACAGGGCGTGTTTTGGCCAGAACCCACAGTTTGCCCACCACACTAGGTATTTTGTGGTTAAATGATTTCTTCTCCCCAAAAAATCATCATGGTGTTACTGGTTGGTATACACATCTGTTTCTATATGCCCCATTGACTCTAAAGTCACACACCTCATAGTGCACTCCTTCGTACATACTGCTTTCCACGTAATTCCCTCACTGCTGGGACAAGCTACTGCACCACTTTTTCCCGAGAACAAAAAATTTGGCTTTTTAATCCAATATGCACACCCGATCGTTCTTCCACCAAAACACTTGGCTCCGGTTTACAAGGCTTAATTAAGGTATTCCCACGTAATTGAGTTATTCAATAAAAAAGACATCAAAATCATATTGCAATCCCGAGCTAAACCCCCGCTAATCTCTGAAATGACTCCTGAAAGTGTCGCTCAGATAGAGAACTAACTACTGAAATGACTCTCATTCTTCTAACTAATCTCTGATATTCATAACACGCTCCCCTTGCTGAACTCCATATAAGGAAATGGAGAACACAGCGCTCCCCTTAATGAACTCCTATAGATCAAATGAAAACACAGCCTCCCATGACAACTAACAAAGGAGACACTATCGCTCCCCTGTACTTGGACTAACAAATGGAGACACAGCGCTCCCCTGTACTGAACCCCAAAAAATGAGAACATAGTGCTCCCCTGTACTTGAACTCCCATAAGAAATGAAACAATGCCCATCTACGAACCCCTAAACAAAGAAACACAGCTCTCCCTTACTTAACCCCTAAACAACTGAAACACACATCGCTCCCCTATGCTGGAACCCCCATAGAATTAAATGGGAACACAGCACCCCCATGTACTGGTAACTCGCATAGAACAGAATGAAGAACACACGCTCCCCTGTACTGAAACTTCCCATAAACAGAATGAGAACACAGCACACCCCTGTACGTGAAACTCCTAGAACAGAATAAAAAACACAGCCGCTCCCCTGTACTGACTCCCATAAAAAATGGTAGCACGCGCCTCCCCTGTAACTGGAACTCCATAGAACAAATGAACACAGCGCTCCTACTGGAACTCCCATAGACAAATAAACACAGCGCTCCCTGTACTGAACTCCCATAGAACAGAATAAGAACACAGCGCACCCCTTACTAGGAACTCCATATAACAGAATTAGACACATCACCTCCCCTGTACTGGTAACTCCTTAAACAAATGGTAACACAGCACTCCCCTGTACTGGGAACTCCCTAAACAGATTAGACACAGAGCGCCCCAACTGGTAACTCCCATATAACAGATGGAGAATCGTATCAAATGTACCGGACTCATTCAACCAAAAACCGTCAAGGGCCCGTTCCCATAGGTGGAACCCGCACCTATCCAACACTGATGACATATCCTATCGAGATGCCGTCCAAATGTCTGGTGGGAACACCCTTTTAAATAGAGAGGAGCTATTGCAATCATCATCGAGAACAGGTATTGATGAGCGCGATTGTGCAGTTGATCGATGCAGCTGTAACATATACGAGCTCTGCCCGGATCTCACCTCTGCTGCATCCTGTTTCTCATCATCCCAACATCAAATCGACACCCAGTACATCGCAGTACGTCCCAGTCCCTTCAGCAGTTGTCACAATGAACGCTAAACCTGAGAAACACAAGCATTGGTCTGGTGAACTCTTCGGGCATCTTTGGGTTGATTTTTAACCTCTAAGACAATAAAGCAAGGAGCTTTTATTCGCTTTTAAGTCCATTTAAAGCAATTAAAAACCCATAAACCCAGATGACATTAGGTTGTGATCTTAACCACTGTATTTCTATCCAACTTTGCACAAGAACATGTGCATCAAAGAGTGAACAAAATAGCAGGAACCACCTCCCAGCAATGGTGACTCTAAACGTTCTCACCGCGCAAAATGACTATTTCAGTCAGAATACTCCCCATGGCGAAAATTACGCTGAAAACACGTCCCATTAACGTAATCCCAAGTTCTCATAAGAACTATGATTACTCTCTCTCCCTCTTCGGCAATACGCCGAAGGGGAGATAAACGTCATGTAATTACCAGCGGCTATACCGTCCGCTGTAATGAATGTCTATGCCGCACGTCCAGGCCCCCCGCCACCCAACACCACCCCCCCACCTTCCACTACGCGTAATTGCGGCGTAATTACGCCCTGCAAATACACCTTGAACCATAGCCCTAAAGTATATTCACACAGCTTAATTTGCACACATTGCGCTGCGTATTCGAGTATAGCTATTTCACAAAACCCTAACGCGGGCTAATACCCCCGCAATTACCCGTTGGCCGGAGGAGCGGGAGAAGAATCACTCTACGGCGCTATATGCCCGCTAGAAATACATTTAATTAATCTCCCCCCTCCAGCGATTTCGCCGAGCTGGGAAGGAGGACGTAATCCTAGTTCTCTATAAACTGTGGAATACCGTAGTTCTGACGATTCAGCCCTACATTGGAAGCCACTCAGACCCCACTCCAGCACTCTCCGTCCGATTACCACTGGAATTCGTCCCCCCAATGCCTTTTACATATCCCCTTCTACCGCGAAAGGAGACCGCATTACGGTAACCCATAGCTCTCCAGAGAATTATTATTACGCCTCGTCCCACTCGCGTGTACATACGATCGTATTTACCTCGGGAGAACACTGTCAATTATTCCCCCGCGAGTAAATGCATGTCTATGGGCGTGGCACCTGGCCGCCCCACACCTCAAATACATGCTTATGACACAGCTCCCCGAAACACACGTGTGTCGGCGCTTCTTAACGCCCTAATACACATTAGCATAAACCCTAAGAAACCCTGCTACATACACCCTAATATTATCCCATATCACAATTCACATTCCAGTTTTGTTAAAATTTTTTACAGTTCTTCAGTGAGAAAAACGAAGTCGCAATCTTGCAGATACAATACCTGTGAAAAGCTAACACAAAGAAAGAGGTCAAATGTTGAGAGAGCTTATAATCCAAAACTGCTATCTAAAGGGTATTCCAATCTCAAGTTTGCTGAAAGAAATTACTATGAACAAGCAATTTTTTCTCATATGCATGTTATTAAAAAATACGTATGCTTTACCTAATATGGGCCTTTTTTGTACCTTCAACGTGCTCTATTGTCTCTATGGTTACCACCACCACTATGTGCTGTGTGAACTGTTCACGTAACAGTATCAGGAACACGCACATACATTGAAACGGTGCAACAGAATCATCGCAACTACTTGCCTGTTATATGCCCATTTTTTGAAGCAAAATGTAGCAAGGCCAGAGCCAAAACGTGAGGTAAAGCTGCATCCCCGTAACCAATGAAGTACACATATGTCGTAACCAAGAACAAGATATTTTATTTTATTAATATTTTAAGTAATTATGCAATGCATTTTTTTAATTACATCATTTTGAAAATTGCTCCACTTTCATACGGGCCCTTCCTCAGCTCTTCTGTATGTAGACCTAACACAATTTCATTTTGTAACCTTAAAATATCATTCTGCAAATTGTAACTTTGTTTTCGCTTAGGATGATAAATTATGTCCACGCAGTACTTAATTCGGTGCTAAGCATCAATTCCAAAGTACGTAAACACTTATTAAAATCAAGCACTAATGAGGGCTATATAAGCGTTTATTTCCGCACACAGTACTCACAAATGTCCCTTCATCAGTGCGATAATTCAGAAATAAATATAGACTGCATACTTTGTTGAAAGTAAGGCAGCAACCGTACTTCAACACAGCTATATTCGCCTCATACACACTCAATACTTTTAACTTTCCACACGCACAGAGTACTGTCCGTTTTTCAACTTTGCTTACAAACAGTCTGAAACGGAATCAACACTCCTCCCATTGACTTCAATAAAATCTACAGCATCCCCTGCGCGATTTTTCAGCCTGGACATTTTTACTCCGCCGCGGTCCAAAAACAAAACATGTTCAATCTCCGCCCCGTTTTCCAAACATAATTATGTTGGTAAATGAAGGGCTGAATCCCAAACCGCTCCAAAAGCCGCCCCTATTATGTTTCCGACCGTAATTGCTTTGCCGTTAAACCACCCTAAAGGTATTTCACAATCTGGGGTTTACAGCACGCGCTCCAGTGCTACATCTAAAACCTCTGTGCCCTCCCATTGATTTCATGTCACTTCTTCTCCCACACGAAAAAGCTCGTAAGACGAAGGTAATACCTAAGCTCATCAAACTAAAATTACGTATTTTCTATATGCAGCACAACTTCCCACCAATAACCTGTACATACCATAATAACTTTTTTCAACAGACAATACAATCGCAAAAACCTTTTTCCTTTAGTTTTCTTACAGGCACAAAGCCCTTAACACATGGTGAATTTTTCCCTCATTCCCTATTTCAAAAACTACAACTTTGGTCACACATGGTGAACACACCACCTTTACATAACCTTGTTCAAGGATTGCAAATTTACTCAGCTCCCCAGAGTAACGACCCCAGTGGCTAGATTAAGTGCCTTTAGCTTTTAACTTTCCAAGCCCACTTAATAACAACAACCGTGTATGTTTGCATGCAGACACTAATGAAGAGATTCACCGTGCACTGCAATATCCTCTATATACCGATGCCTTTCCCTAAAAATACCGTCTCCATAAAAATCAGCCAAATCACCACATTGTACCGAATGAGAAGGAAGTACCACCATCTTATAAGTGAAAGACGAAACAACAATGTTTAAGCTGTCTTTAACGTTCCAAATATAAACTATTTATTCTAAACTCCCCCCCATTCTACCTTTTTTTCTTTACAAAACCTTTCACCAGATCTTCCCTGCATCTTTATTCATGAAATTTGCCTTTGGATGTTCATAGAAATTTGTTCACCCCAACTTCTGTATGAACAGTCCCAAACACATCCATAGCAGTAGCGTCGCCCTGACGAAAGAAAAGTTAAATTAACATTTATTCCAACATTTGTTTTATACAGATTTTTATTAAGAGGACCCGTCTTCTCCTCTAATTGGCCCACAACCCCAACAATTAATGTTGAGACAGTCACCCTCATAACTTACCCTAATAAATTTACATATACATTCATTCCATGATTAATCCCCCACCATAGTCTTTTTATGCTTATGCAAATATGTCAAACAGTCTATTATTGCCGCCCCAACACTGGATCAACCCCAAAAAGTTATAGAGCAAATGTAACCTCATGCTTGTGTAAACTTTCATTCTTTCTATGGGAGTCCCAGTAACAACGATTTTCGCCATCTCCTCTTTATTCCCAGTACAGGACGCTGTGTCTCCATTCGCCGCTATATTTCCCATAAAGCAAAGTTTCCCTCTCCAATCTGTTTTCTATTCCCGATACAAGCAGCTGTTTCTCTATTCTGCCCCATGGAGTTCCATACAACGCTTTTCTCCTTCTTTCATGAGTCCCAAGTACAGAGGCTTTTCTCACTCATTCTATCTATTCCCCCTACAGACACTTTTCTCCACTCCTCTATATTTCCCATACAGAGCAAATTTCTCTACATTCTCTTTATGGATACCCATACAGGCACTGTTTTTCTCTATCCTCCCCTTGGATTCCCAGTACAGGACCTTGTTCTCCATTCTGTTCATATTCCCATAACAGACCTTTCTTTCCATTTCTGTTCTATAGTTCCCAGTACAAGAATTGTGTTCTCTCCATTCTTTCTATATTCCCAGAAATAGCCTGCTCTCTCCATTCAGTCTATAGAGTTCCCATACAAAAGCGTTTTCTCATTCTGTTCTATATTCCAGTACAGGGGAACTGTCTTCTCTATCTGTTCCATGAGTTCCCTTATAGGAGCGAGTGTTCCCTGTCCTGACCTCCTTCCTTAAACATAATAAATCTGAAACCATACAATCACATTATCTCTTTACTTTTTTCTGTTTCCATAATCGTGCACACCAAGTGTTGACCCCACCTATACAACTTGATGTTAATAATAGATATGCTTTTAAAATGTTATTGAGCAGCCATTTTTACCTTTAGTATGTTAAACACCCCAATTCATTATTTTCACTATCTAAGAATGGATAAAATTGATGGGTCTTGCAATTAAAAATGAAATTCCCAACTCTCCAATCTTATTAAAGTACATACTGTTATATCTCAGCCTATATTAGTCATACACGTATATAAAGAATACTTCTATGCTATATTCAACGCCCCTTGTCCCAATTCGATATCTGCTCCTTCTTATCCAAGGTTTCCCAAGACGTCCTTTACACAACTTAACCCCCCTTCTCTCAGCAGTGGCGGTCATCCCATGCTTCTTCAACGTCCCCCTCCCTGACGCCCAGTCCGAACTCGTTCACGCTGAATCTATAGAACACCCAAACACAAGATTTACTCAAACACAACACACAATACTCTCTCTTTACCATTTTATTTTTATAATTAATCTCCACTCTACTATGTGGTTCCTCTAGCATAGCGATTATTATTTCTCAACTCTACTATGTTCTAATTTTAGTTTTTATAAATCTCCAGCTCTCTATGTGTCCCTATATGCTATTATTATATCTCAACTCTACTATGTGTTCTCTATATATGGGCTATTATTATATCCCCAGCCTCTACTATGTTCCCGATATTTTGATATTTTATCTTCACTCTCTCTGTGGTTCCTGATAATATATATTAATCCCCACTCTACATGTTCTCTATATATGGCATATTATATCTCCACTCTACTATTTGTTCCCTGATATATATCCTATATTATAACTCTACTCTACTATTGGTTCACTATATTCTATTATTATATCTCCCAGCTCTAACCATTGTGTTCCCTAGATAATGCGTATTATTTATATCTCCACTCTACTATTTTCCTATATAAGTGTATTATATATCTCCACTTCGACTATTGTTCTGATATTGTTATTATTATATCCCAGCTATACTATTGGTTCCTGATTTATCTATTATTATATCTCCACTCTACTATGTTTTCTCTGATATATCGTATTATTATATCTCCACCTTCTATGATTATTTATACCTTAGTATTATTTATACCTTTAGTTATTGTACTTATATCTCGTTCTAGTTTTATTGTCATAGTTGGCCCCCATGCTCATTTTCATAGTTCTGTGAAAAACTATTACGCCTCTGCTTAAAACTTACATAACCAATAAAAGCGTGCGATTTTTATTCTGCTTAACATGTTCTGTGGTCACTCCCTATTGCACATTGCATACAAAATCTCCCATGTAGAATCAATTCTCCCAAATCAATTCCAGAACTAATTAGAAATTAGGAGAGGATCTATGCACATTATGGTAGGTTAAAAGACCAGACACTATTCTCTCACCTGCTTGTGCACCTCACAAAGATCAACCACGTTCTGCAGCTCAAGTCCTCGAAATCCCACCGCGTGCTTCCAACTTAAATCATCTCTCTCACACAACAACGGAAATAAAAATAGATGATTCCCAAAGCCTATGCCACCGACCTGATTTAGAACTTTAGCTCAGAACTGTGCTTGGTGATGCACAACAGTGAAGAAATGTCTGTCTTTTTACCTACCAAATTCATAACCTCTCCTAAACTAATTTTTGGAATTCGACCTTGAGAATCCCAAATCCCTACACACTGCAGATTTTTGATGCAATGTGCAACAGATACCACAGCATACATTACAGCCCAGAATAAAATTCGCCCCTTTTGGGTTTATATATTTTAACTAGCGGTAAATATCACTGAACCATATAGCAAAATAATGTACCCAACCACAACTGACATAAACTTAAACACAAATAAGTAACAAAACTAAAGTATAAATATACCTAATATAATAAATCACTAAACTTAGATATAAATACCGCCTTAATCAAAACACATTTAACTAGATATAAAATACCGCCATATATCAAAGAACCCACAATAAGCTAGATACTAATAATACCACCATATAGCAAGAACCACATATAGACTGGAATACTAATAATACCACCAAATAAATACCCACATTGAAGCTGAGATATAATAATAACGCCATATATAAAGGACACACATGTGAAGCGGAATATTTAATACCGCCATATACAGAACTCACTATAAGCAAAATATATTAATACCTATATAGCAGGAACCCACATAGTATGCTAATATAATTAATACCGCCTATTTCAAAGACCCAAATATAACTGGAATATAAATAAACCGCCAATAATCAGAACCCACAAGTAGACTAAGATATAATAATAACAACAATATCAGGAACCCACATAGTAAATCTGATATAAATAATACCCATATATCAAGAACCCACATAGTAGACTGAATATATAATACCGACATATATCAGCACCCCATAGTAACGAGAGATAAATAAACCCATATTCAAGAACCCACATTGAGAGCTAATATATGAATACCGCCAAATATCTAGAACCCACTAGTAAGCTGAAACTAATAATACCACCACATAAAAATGGTAACAGAAGAGAGTATTGTGTGTTGTGCCCTTGAGTAAATCATTGCTGTTCCTGGGTGTTCATATCAGATTCAGCGTAACCGCGTTCGACCCTAATCCAATATATTAACTAAAAAAAATAAGGCCCCCCGTGGGCCGTCAGCGAGCCGTGACTCCTGAAATGCATCCAGAATACCACCCGCACCATAAAGTTAAGCTTCTCGTAAAATCGACTCCTGGAAACACTGTATAAGAATTACAGTTAACGAATTACAAGCGCCGCTTCGAAGAATCAATCGTCTATGCAGTATTCCCGCCTGTATCGGACTAATTTCAGCGCTCGTGCTCTAGTTACATATCTCATTCCATTAATTAAGTTTTCCATTTCTAATTGCACCACACTATCAATTATAGCATTCCTAAAGCTTATATTCACTGAATGCTGTTTTAACATACTAAAGGCTCAAAATGGCTGCTCCCACCATATACTTTAAAAGCATATCCTAGCGATATACCATCAAAGTCTGATAGGTGCGGGTCCCACCACTTGGATCTGCACCGATCTTGGGAACAGACCCCTAAAAGTTACAGAGCAGAATGTAGAGCCGGTCAGGCTTGCTCAAGACTTCTAATATTCTATGGAATTGTCCAGTACAGCCGAATCACTCCGCTCCCCTATACAGGAACTCCCATGAACAATAAGAAGACATGCTCCCCGTACTGAACTCCCCATAAACAAGAAGAACACAGCGATTTCCTTACGGAACTCCTATAGTCCTGAATAGAGAACGCACGCTCCCCTTTTACTGAAATCCCTTAACAAATTAAACACAACCTCTCCTGTACGGAACTCCTATAACAAATGAAAAACACTGCCGGCTCCCCTGTACTGAACTCCCATAGAACAAAATGAGGAACTCACCTCCCCTTAACTACTCCCATGGGCAGAATAAAAAAAACTGCCCTGTAATCGAACTCCCATAAACAAATGAAAACACTGTCTCCCTGTATCAACTCCCATAAGGAAATGAGAACGCAGTCTCCCCTGTACTGGAACTCCCATAGACACAAAATTAGAGAACACACACTCCCCTACTGAACTCCCATAGAACAGAATGAAACATCAGCCTCCCCTACTTAACTCCCATGCAAAAGAACTCAGCTGCCCTTATCGAACTCACATAAAACAGAATGAGAAAAACCTGTGCTCCCTGTATCGAACTCCCAAGAGAAATAATCACAGCGCTCCCTGTTTCTAAACTACCATAGAAGATGAACACACGCTCCCCAAGAACTCCATAGAACAGAATGAAATCGTACACAAACATACCCCTAAATTCTGCTCCTAATAAACATTTGGGGTCTTTCCCATTTGGCCCCACCTATCAGACTGTTACATAACTACAACTAAGCAATAAATCTATGGTGACCCCCATTAATCAGCTCTCACCTATTAACTTGATACCAATCATTTAGATCAGTTTTGTGGTCACATCTCCATCAACATTATTGTTTGGGTCGATCCTACCCCAATTAAAAAATGACCATATGTATAAAATATGTATAAAATTGTTGGTATCAAATGTTAATTTCCTAACTTGTCTCTTCGTCACGACGACGCCTACTCCTCTGATTGTTTGAGACCCTGTCCTACACCTGACAATCGGTTTGAAACCAAATTTCTATGAACTTCCCAAAGGCAAAGCTTCACTGAATAAAGATGCAGAAATCTCCCCCGAAAGAGTCCTTGCTAAAGAAACAGGTAAGAATGGGGGAACGTTTTGACAGAATTTAGTTTTTCTCTTTGCACAACTTAACAACACCTTCAACACTTCTCTTCACTACTCCTTATCACTTTATACATATACCTTCCTCCAAGCACTTACTCACCATTGTATTTCGTGCGCAGCTTTTTGAACTATTTTTTAACGCTGTATATAGACATTATCTCAGCGCTCGTAATCCTCTCTTTAACTCCTGCAATCAAACATAATCTCTTTGGATTATAATACACCCCCCTTGACATGTTAAAAGCCTAACAGGCACTTAATCTAGACCACCCCAGGGGTCGTTTCCTCCTCGTTCTAGTACATCTTCAATCCTTAACAATATTATAGGTGGTGTGTCACCCTTTTGACACCAAAAGTGTATTTTTGACAATAGGATGAAGAAAAAGTCACCAATGACTTTAAGCTTTTTACTTGTAAAAAAATTATACATAAATTTTTTTTCCGTAGTCCTGTTAAAAATTGTTAGGAGTATTAAACAGATCTTCGGTGCGAAGTTGTGCTGCAATAACCTCATATAAATAATTCTATTCTCGTTACGCATTAAACCTCGTCTGACCACCGTTTTACGTCTAGTAAATTACCTTAAACTCTATGACCGGCACAGAGCTTTTAGAAGTACCACTCCACCTCCTTAATACACCCACTTTTAATAACTTTAGTGCTTTACTGCAAAGGCCAAATAACGTCGAAACAATTAAAGGCGCTTTTGACAGCATTTGAGTTCAACCCTCTCCCTTCCACCAACATATTTTTTCTCACGAAAAAACGGTCGGAAGATTGAACATGTTCTATGTTTCGACCGCCCGTGTAAAAAACTCCAGCGAAAATCCGCCAGGGACTGCTGCGCAATTTTCTATTGTATTCCAAGTGGAGAGTGTTGCATGTCCGTTTTCAGACTGTTTGTAAAACCGCAAACCGTCTGAAAAACGGACAGTAAGCTGTGCCGTGGGGACAAGCCCTTAAAGTATTGCAGTGTGTACCTGTGCGCACCACTATACTCTGCTGTTGAAAGTACGCCTTCAAACTACTTTCAACAATCTAATCCCTCCTCCTATCAATTTCATTTCCCTAAATGTAAGCTCCTGAATAAGGACATGTTTACTTGTCCAAAAACCGCTTTTCATAGCAATCCATTAGTGCATGATTTTCCATATTTAACTACGTAACACATGCAGCACCTTACCACAGTATACGTGGTGAACTAATTTCATTCCTCAAAAATAAAAAAGTTTACAACTTGCATCCTATACATTTTAATGGCTTCAATATATGAAATGTTTTTAAAGGTCCTCCTTCCCTGCAATGCTGCTATCCCGCTAATGTAAAGTTACATTTTCAAAATGCATGTTATTATAATATCATACATAAGTACCTAAACATACCCTTTTCTCACTCAACTTCTCACCTTGTCTCCCTTTGGTTACCGGACCATCACTTTGTAATTTTCATTGGTTCGATCACTTTACCTAACTTTGCTCTGCCTTGCACATTTGCTTCAAAAAATGGCATAAGCAAGTAGCGCGCGATGACTCATGCACCGTTTTCAATGTTTTGCGTTCCTAACTGTTCGTGAACAGTTCACACAGCAACAAGTTTGTAACCTTAAACAATAACAAGGGAAGTACATAAAAGACCATATTAGTAAACATACTATTTTTAATAACATGCATTTTGAAAAATGCTTGCTTCATAGTAATTTCCCCTTTCAGCAACACTTGTGATTGGAATACCCCTTTAGATAGCAAGCTTTTGAGACTACTAAGCTCTCTCCATCATTTGACATAATTTCTTGGTTACTTCACAGTATGACGCAAATTGCTACTTCGTTTTTTTCTCACGGAAAACTGTAAATAATTAACAAAACTAATGTAATTGTGATAATGGATTTTTCACGTGCTATTCAGAGGTTCCCTTAGGTAGCTCCCACTTAATCGCCGTACATAACGCAGCAACACACCTTGTTCGACTTGTCTCATAACAGTACTCCTAGCCGGGGGCCGCACCTGCCACGCCCATAACATGCATTAATCGCCCGCAATAATGACATGTCGCTTATCTCCCCCAGCGACAATACGATCGATTGTAACACCGAAGACAGGCGTAATCCCTTAATTCTCTAATCTATTACGGTATTGCGGTGCTCCATTTCGCCGCGTATAAAGGCTATTTCACACGCCATCTGCGACCGTAATTCAGTCTAATTAACGCGCCGAGTCCCAATTACCTGAAATCCTCCCCATAACTAACGGTAATCCACAGTTCTCAAGAGAACAATGGATTACTCTCCTCTACCCTCACTCGACAATACGCTGAGGGGGAATAATTCCATGTCTCTTTCTAGCGGCATATAATCCCCGCTAGCATCTTCTTCCTCCCCCGCTCCCTCATCGTCCACACGGCAACAGCGGCGTAATTACCCCCGCTTAACCTGTGAACATACCTATAACTCGCAATACCAGCGAAATGTGTCCAAAATAACTTTTGAATATACCTTAGCTGTCACATTATTCAGGCTAAATTACCCCGAAATAACAGTGTAAGGGCCGGTGGTGCGGCCCACGTCCCCCGCGCCCACTAAACTCTTTACCACCCACTCTTTCCCGCTTAATTCACACAACTTCCTTATCTCCCCCTTACTTAGGCGCCACAAGAAAGACATTATCCATGAGCTTGATTCTGATTACCAAGACGATCCAACCTATGGCCTCTCCATATGGATAAATTTTCGCACATATTGTCATTTACACCTATTCAACCACATGCGGTATCCTTTCCCTCCCTATTGTTTCACTCTTGAGAGCACACGCTTGTGTAAATACTTAGCTTAAACAAACCTATTTCTGCGAGGTATGTTTAAGGATTAAATAGGTTATAAATTTTTAGAATGGCTGTGAGTTTGGTTTTATGAAACCTCAATTTATAACAAGTTTGGATAAAATAAATTTCAAGAATATTTTTTAAGAATATTACTCTAATGTATAAGTAAGATGGATGGATGAATTTTTGTAAGTAATATATTGATATGTTGAATTAGAGTTTATGTGGTATAATATGATTAGATATAGAAGAATATGTAAGAAAGTTCTTGTAGAAAGAGTTTTATTGGGAAAAAATTATGGTAATAGAGTTTTGATAAGGTGTAAATAAGGTTAAAAGTAGTGAATTTTTAAGATTATGGATATATGATAATAAGGATGAGAAAGTTTTAAGTGAAAAAAATGAGAGTGTGGAATTGTATTAGGAAAATGAGGATATTGAAATGTATAAGAAAATGAATTGCATTATTTAAGGGGAGAGAATTAGATGTAAATGTATGGTAAGGGAGAATGAGAGTTGAATTTATTAAGAATAATTAATGTATAAAAAATAAATTAATTATTAAGAATAATTGAATTATTATGAAATGAAGTTAATTATAAGGAATAATTTAATTATAGAAAATGTATGAATATTTAAAATAAGTAATGTATTAAAAAAAAGTTAAATATTTAATGAAATATAAAATTAAATATATGATAATAGAAATTAATTATTAAGAAATGATGAAATGTATTAAAAATATAAAATTCAAAAAATAATTTAATTATTAAAATAGAAAGTTAAAATATATTAAATATTAATTAAATTTATTTATTATTATAGTAAAATAAAGTAATATAATATAATTGTAAAGTAGAAGAGATATAATTTAGATTTATATTTAGAATTTGTAAAAGTTGTTTAAGTATTAAAAAATGATGTTTAAATTTTTATAAATTGAAAATTTAAATTAATAATATGTTATATAATATATATTAAATATAATGAATAAAGTTATATTGTTTATTGGTAATTAATGTATAATTTTTTTTTATTTATTATTTTAATGATAATTAAGAAATTTTTAATTAAAAAGGAATTTTTTGGTGTAATGAAATGTTTTTATTTTTTAGGAGGTGATTTGTATTTTTGGATTGATAAAGGGTGTGTGAGTGGTAAAGTTGTGATAAATGGAATAGGTTAATTGATTTAAGAGAAGAAATTATTATTTGATATGAGAGTTTTATGTATAAGTGTTAATGTATTAAGGTTTAAGAATTCATATATAGATTAGAATGAATATGTATGTATTTTAGTAAGTGTTGAGAAATTGAATTAATTATTGAGAATATAATAGATAGTAAGAGATATATTATAATAATATAAATATGTATTAATGTTAAGAATTATGAATAAAAGTAGATGATTAATATATTTCTTTTATAATGTATGATAAGTTTTATTAATTATTAAAATTAGAGATATAGCATATATGTATTTATTAGTAAGGTATTTAATGTATGAAGTTTTGAAAATAAAAGAAATTTTAAGAACAGCATACTTTCGTTTAATTTCTAAATGCTCATAGTAAGAATTATGAAGAATTTATAAGACATATGTAATTATTGTCTTTAATGTAGTTACATGTATGAATGTTTGAAGAAATAGATAGAAATTGGAAGTATTATCGTTTTAATGTATTTTAGTGAATTTATAAGGTTTTTTGAAGTAGTTAATAATTAGAATATATTTATATATTATCTACTTATGAATGTTAATGATTAATGTTTATGCATTTTTCAGACAACTAAATATATATAAGAACTGTATTTCATTTATTATAAATTTTTAGAATAGATAAAAATAGCTCATATGAAGTAATAAAGATATTCATTTTAACTTTAGTGCATTTTAATTCACTTATGTATCAATGTATGATATACAATTGATGAGTTCTTCACTTACATACATTATATGCTTACTGAAAAAACAATACTACATGTATTATCCCAAACTCCTCAATGTTCTGCTGCATCACTGTTCATACATCCTATCCTTTCATCCTGAGTGTTACTCCTGTATTTCCTCCAAGCTGCGCTCACTATTCTACTTCATACGTAATACATTACTTTATACTCACTATCCTGGTATGAACGTTAGTGTAGAATTCGAGATCAATTGCTAGGCTTCATTTTCTGTTACATACATTACATCACTGATCAGATTTACATCCTAGTATCCCCAGAGCTCACTCACATTTCTGCTGTGCATCACTGTAAATACATTACTTTATCCTTTCTGTCTTGGTTTCCATCTTTATTAGCCTCCAAGCTGCACTCAACTAGTTCTCTGATGCAGTCACTGAAACATACAGTTACTTATCCTGAATGATCCTGTGTTAAATCCTGTAATTATCCTCCAGACGCCTCACTACTGCGTGCTTATCGTAAATACATTACTTATCCATACTAGCGCGGATTACTTCCTTATATCCTCCAGACGGCACTCACTATTCGCGGTGCATGCAATACATCATACTTATTCCTACTTTCCTGATACTTCCGTATTATCCTCCAGATCTGCACTCACTATTCTGCTGTACATCACTGACAGACTTGATTTCCGGACTGATCCTGATTACATCGCTGTTTTTCCTCCAGGATGTCTGCACTGCAGATTCTGCGGTTTTGCCCCCATCCTCTGCTTGTTCAGCTCCTGCGCAGAGCTACCGTGGTTTTTACTTTTCTTGTTTTTTCCTTTATCACATGTCCTCCTCATCTCTTCTCTTTCACTGCCTTCTCAATTGAGAAGAAATTGTTTTTTCTGAACTGCCAAAAAGGCGACAGAGCTGGCGATCAAGGTCTGAACATTTAACTCGCTTTACCCTGGCGATGGAGTTTGTCCCTGGCTTAACACAACTGCATCATTTCTGTGCGAAGGACGCAGGTAAACTCACCATATACTTTACATACTATACCGCAGCGTATTCTATTCAGTACTGTAGATGGTTCATAGAGGTCTACCCCTTTCCTCTTACGTGGGAATCCCTGTATGTTTCCTATGGCACCATGGACACAAGTGAATGGCTAACACACATACATATTGCTGCTGTGGGTGATTTCACTTATATCATTTAATATATACTGTGACTTGGACTGTGTAACAGTGGTCTCAAACGTCGGGCCTCCAGCTGTTGGGAAACTACAACTCCCATCATGCCCCTGTTATTGATTAGTATAAATCATGATGGATCGTATTTCCCACCACTGAGAGGCCGCATTTTGAACCACTGCTGTAAACCGAGCTTGGCCGAAATCACACACAGAGGTCTCACCAACGTTGCATAGAGTCTAAGTCTGAGGACACCCGTTAGTTCATCAACCAACAAACAAATGACATACTGAATCCCCCACAAGTACATGAGGGGCCTCCTTCTGATGGCGCCAAATTGAATCCAGACCAATTCGCGTGCCTCAGAAGTCGATCGCCGCAGTCAGATCTGCAATATCTCTTGTGGTTCAAAAGTTATGGACACAGAGAGTTGCAACAACAACGAGAACTTTCTGAGATTTCTGGGTGTCTGGCATAAAAGGGGGGTCCGGGGACTTCTGACTCGCCCTGTATTATGTTTTACATTGCGGTTTGGATCTCCCTTGGTTAATGGCTCAAAGAAATATTATACTTTACACTTTGTTTTAGGTATCGGGGGTTACAAAATATAAGGAACGCTGTAAATTGTATAGAATGACAATACAAGTGCAGTTAAATATACTGCCACCTCATAAATGGCATCAAAGGCGCAGATACCTACAGGAAACACTCATGTTGTCATGGCTTAAAGGTGTTCTTTTACTACAAGGATTAGCTTTCAGTATGTAGGGAACGGTAAATGAAAACTTTTTCATCTATGACGTTTGATTTGGCTTGTTGTTAGGAGATATAGAGATTTGTGTGTCTCATTTTCACACAGTTTCTCTGTTCGCTCTCCTCCGTCTCTCTACGCATATTGGGTCTTTTTGAGAGCAGGGACTGAGGCGTCACCACACGGTGGCACACAGGACAACCGTCAGCTTCAGGAACAGATCAGTGGTTTTCTCTACAAACAAAGGAAACTCATTACTTGTTACTTTGAGCCTTTAAGCTCTCTGCTTTTAGATCTGATCTCCTGCGCTAATGTCATGCAATTAGGAACTGTGAATACAGAGCTGATTTGCTATCGCAGCTATCGAACCACCCCATACTCACCAGAAGAGGCAGAAGCATGAATCTGGAAGCTCCTCTGCATCTTTGAATAATACTCGCTCTCTCATGTCAGGAGCATTATAGTTAACTGCGAATACGGATCTGATTGCGGATTCTCTATAGTACAAACACATCTAACAAAGTGACCGAATCAATTCAGTACTGCTGTTGTGAAACTGGTGTAGACATCTCCTTTAATGTAGTGCTCTCTAAGGCAAGGTCTACCAGGCAGAGGGCCATGACGTTTGGTATACGTGTCGTTGGCTCGTCCGGCCAAGTGAGTAACGAGTGACGCCGCTGTGATCTCGCCCCAGGTTTCCCCATACTCCTATGACCTGCAACCCATGCATGCCCCTACTTAAGGCAAGTAAGAACGTGTTTGTCACCGGAGCTTCTGGCAGCGAGGCTGTATACAGTCCACATCGCTGAGCAATCCCGGTCTGCCCCTTTTGCTGCGATGGTTCGAGACAATCACTGTACGGATCTCCATTTGTACCTATGTTTCTTTCTGTTTTCCTAACGTAGGTAACGTGTCTCTTAGTCACAGAGCATCTGCTCCGCCTCAATGAGCGCATTGTGTGTGTGTTGTAATACAGATTGTGTGTGAGCCTGCACCTTTTGGGCTTGTTCACGACGCGTAACGCGGTCGTAATTCCGCCCCGCTATTACGCCGGTGCCGAGCGGGTGAGCGACGGGGCCGCTCTTCGCCGCCTATAGACAGACATTGCTAGCGCGTTTTACCCGCTAGAATGGTGACAGGTCAAATTAATCTCTCCCCTCGGCGTAGTTCCCGTGCAGAAAGAACGTAAATGCATATTCTCTTGAAACTTGATTTCCGAATTATTGGACGTTGCGCCCGATCGCCGTCCCTAATTACGGACTGAATACGTCCCAAATAAGCCGTGTGAACATGCCTTAAGTTAATGATTTTTTTCCATGCTTATTATTTTTGGCTCTTTCATCCGATACTGAACTCCTGCAAAGGAGGCCTCTGTAAAAATCATCGTGGGACTGATTTAATTGGTATTTGAGAATGTAAATGAACCCTGTAGTATGTACAAATACTGACAAGTCACGTAATTAAAATCTCCTGAAATACTCTGGTCTGCTGCTTCCAATTTTGGCCCTTTACACATCATGACACGGGTTCTCTGCATGCCCTTTTAACAAGAAGGCTTGTCGCTGAGAATATTCTTGCGCAGTGGACGAGGTTAAATGCTTGGTTAGCTCAATCCGTTATTCGAGTGATGCTCTTGTCCACCAATGTGAAAAACCTTAGTCGAGCGAGAAGATCGCGTAGTCTGTTTAATGTACAGGATAAACCTGTATATTATAATTTAATAAACACTGCAGTTCTTAGCTTGTTCACATCAATGGCTGAACAAAACACCCAAAACTGGCGACTCGGGCCTTTATGCTAACTGGAAAAAAAAATCACAGTTGCAAAATGGCTTGACTAATGAAAAACTGCACACCACTTAACACCTTCACTCCACAACAGAAAACCCACAATAATGCTGGAATCTCAATCAAAATTACATAAACTACTTCACAACACTCATCAGGAGGAGTGTTGCGACGAAATTGCAGTTAAAGAATCTTACAGATGTGCAATTAATACCTGAGACTGGTAACATCTGCTTCATCCTTTTATACACCCATCTTTTAACTATATCCCATATGGCTAATACCAAAACAAAACAATCACCACGACGCTCCCCTCAAGTTGACAATATAATATCATAATCGATAAAATTTATATAGTGTTATGGGTTCAAATTACATATAGCACTAAAAAGACATAACACGAATGGAGGGTTAAAGTCAATAAAATAGTATGAATTAATGGTCTTTCGGTCAGAATTTTAATAGAATGGAGCTGGTAAAAATCTGCAAACTTAATAAAATTTACTCTAAAGCGGAAGATAGTTTTTTTTATAGGATAGTAGGATGGTTTTTTGATTTTATATATAATAGTTATACGGGGTTAGGTTGAGGTGGGTTGAAAAATGATGAATAAGTTATGGAGGTAAAAAGTTCAATGATTTATTTTATTATGGTAGTTAATAGTATTGTGTTAAAGAAAATAGTATGAGTATGTTTTTTATTTTTAATTAGGAGTAATATAGGTGATTTCTTGAAGTTTGTGGGATTGGTATGGTTAAGTTATTGATGGGATGTGGAATTTTATATGTTGAGGTTATTTGTTGAGTTTTAATTTTTAGTTGTGATTGAGTTTGTTATGTTTTTGTTTGTTTAGGTTATTGGAGTTAGTATGAAATTTAATTTTATTTTTTTTATTTTTGTTTTAATATTGTTTTTGTTATAGTTGTAATATTTTAATGAATATTTAATATGTAATATGGAGATTTTGTATGTTTTGGGAGTAAAATTGTAAGTGAAGGTTGTATTGATTTGTAAATTATTAGAGTTTTAATTTTTTATGATTTGTTATTTTTGATGAAGTATGTTATTATTTTTTTTTTATTATAATTGAATTTTTATATGAAATTGTTGGTATGTTATTTTTGGTTGTTTAATTATTATAAATATTTTTTTTTTTGTAAATGAGTAATATAATATTTAATTTATTTTTTTAAATTGAATATTTATTTAATTTTTAATTAATAATTTTTGTATTTTATAAGATTTATTTATTATATTTTTTAGTTATAATGTTGAATTGTTGATTTTTTTATTGAGTTTGTGTATATTGTGTTTATTTATATGTTTTTATTATTTTTTATTTATAAGTTTTATATTGTTTTATTTATGGATGTTTATATTTTTTATTTATATTTTTATATTGTTTTATTTATAGTTTTTATATTTTTGATTTTAAGTTTTTATATTGTTGGTTATTTATGAGTTTTTATTTTTTGTTATTTATGAATTTTGATATTTTATAGTTTATGTAATGATTTTATAATTTAATTTTTTTTTATATTTAAAGTTGGGTATTTTTATTTATTGTATTTTATTGGGATAGTGTATGTTTTTTTTTTATTTTTTTTTTTAAGTTGTATAATTGAGGTTGTATGTTATATTGTGGTATGTTTTGTAGGGATGTGTATTTTTGTTTGGTTATGTTATAAGTTTTGTTTAATTAGAGTTTTGTAGTTTGGTTTGTTATTTGATAAGTTTTTTTTTTTTTTTTTGTTGATGTTATTGTTTGGATATGATATGATTTTTAAAAGTTATTGATTTGATATTGATTTTGTAATTGTTTTTAATAATTATTAATATTGGGAGTAGTATTGGATGTGTTGTTATGAATTATTTTGTTTTATTGATAATGAGAGTATTAAAGAGGTGTATGGTTTTATAAATTTGAAAAGGGAAAGAGTGATATATTTTTGTGTGTGGGGTTTAGAATTTGTGGTTATTTTTAAAGGTGTTTTAAAGATTATGTTTGGTGGGTGTTTAATGATTATGTTATTGTATAGGTTTGTTTAAGATGTAAGATTTAATTTTTGTGTTTTTTTTAGTTTTATAGATTGGTGGATTATGTGTGAAAGAAAATTGGTTTTAAGATGAATATTGTGAGGATCAAGATATAAGGATGTAAAAGATTTTGATATTTGTGTGGTTTATGGATGATGGTTGGATTTAGGGTGGATATGATATTTTTTATTTATTGGAGGGGGAGTTTTAGTAAAAGGGGAAGTGGTGTTTGTTGTGTTTTATAGTGGTGTTTTATTGGTATGGTGTTTTTTTTTGTGTTGTTTTTGTTTTTTTTGGTTTTTAGTTATTTGTAAATATTGAGTTATTTTTATTTTGGATGGTGATGTTTAATTATATAGTTGAAAATTGTTTATGGATTGTAAAATAGAGAAATTTTGGTAATGAGATTTTTGGATATTAGATCAATATCTAGAAAAAAATTCATCGATGTGGTGGAATAGAGAGAGTGGATTTGTTTGAAGATTTTGTGAATTATAATTTTGATTTAAGTAAATACATATAAGATTTTATTAAGAATAATTTTATATGAGTTAGATGTTAAAAATTATTTTTATGAGGGGATATAATAATGGTTTGTGATATTGTTTTTTTTTTATTTTTTTTTTTTTTTTTAATATATCGAAGAATTTTTTTTTGTGTGTTATTTTATGTATTAGAGTATATTTAGAGTTAGTTAATTAGTAAAAAACAAATGAAAAGATAGATTAGATGTTTTTACTTTAGTGGGATGTTTATTTGTTGTTGGTATTTTAATGTTTTATAGTGATTATTTTTAGTAGGATGGAAAGTAAAATGTATATGTTAGTGTTAAATTAGTATGTTAAAATATAGGTGTATAGATAAGGTTAGTTTATAATAGGAAGTGTCGATTGGTTTTAATTTTCTTTATTTGAATTACGAATAGTGAGTATGAAGTAAAATGTGTATTTAATTGGATGATGGTTTAAATTTTTTTAGTAAAGGGTATTGAGTTTTAGTATGAGATTAAAGTGTATAGTTATATTGGGTGTGGTTTATGATATTTATAGGTTTGGTTGTAGTGGTTTTTTGTGGTTGTTGAATGTGGGTGTTGTGTTGGGGGTGTTGATGATGGATAAATAGTTAGTTTGTTATTAAAGGAGGGGTGAGAAGTTGGTTGATTGGGTGGTAATGATTAATAAAAAAGAGGATAGTTGGGGGTGGGGTGGGTTGGGTTGGGGGGATGAGATGAAAAATGGTATGTTTTAGGGAGGGAGATGGAGAGTTATAGATAGAATTAGGAATAAGGGATAAGAAGAAAAATGAGATAAGAGAAATGTGGTTGGAGAATAGATAGAATTGGTTTGATGATATATGTATATAGATTGATGATGAAAAGAATAATAGTAGTTTGAGGGATGGAAAATAAGTAAAAAAATTATAAGGAGATATAGTGAAAAAAGTTAGGATTATGAAGGAATAATTTATTATAGAAGAAATAGAATTTGAATTAAGGATAAATAAGGTGGATATTAAATATGAATGATATAATATTAAAGTAAGGTGAGAGGGTGATGAAATGAAAGAGAAATTAGAGGATTAGTGATGGTAAGATGATAAGGGAAGGAAGAAGGTTTTATGGAGTAATGATAAAAATGTAAGATTGTTTAATGAGGGGTAAAAGATAGAGATGGAAATAGTTAGAAAATTAAGAATAAGGAAGGGAAGAAGTAGAAATATTATATAATGAGGATGAGGAAGAATAAAAAGAATTAGATAAAGGGTAAAAGAATTGGAGGAAGTAAAAAAATATAGTAGGTTTAGGAAAGTTAATTGATAATGGTACAGTGGTTAATAATTTGAATATAAATATGTAGGAGAAGAAGAGTTTAAGAAGAGGGAAGAGAATTGTAAGGAAAAAGAGGTTAAGGAAGAGGAAGAGAATGGTAGAGGGAGAAGAGAGGTTAAGAAAGAAGGAGAATAGTAGAGGAGGAAGAAGAGGTTAAGAGAAGAAGGAGAATATAGAAGAGAAGAAGAGGTTAAGAAGAAAGAGAATAGTAGAGGAAAAGAGAGTTAAGAAGAAGGATATATAGTAGAGGGAGAAAAGAGTTAGGAAAGAAGGAGAAAAGTATAGAAGAAGAAAGTTAAGGAAGAGAAGAGAATAAGTAGAGAAAAAGAGGTTAAGGAAGAAGAAGTAGAATAGTAAGAAAAGAAGAGTTAAGGAAGAGAATAGAATGTAGAGGGAGAAGGAAGAGAGGGTATTAGATTAATGGAAAGAAAGATTATATGAAGATAAGAAAGAATGATAGTAGGGAGAGGAATGAAGAAGAGGTAAGATAGTAATGGATGAGAGAATGAGGGAGAATAAAAGAAAAAAAGTAAGAGAGAGGGGAAAAATTGATAGGAAATAGAAGAGAGAGTGAGTATAGAGGAAGGATAGATGTATGATATAAAGGGGATGGTAATAAGGTAGTGGTTAAGTAGAGTATGAGAAAATGTGGAAAGAAGTAGAAAATGAAAGTAGAGGAAAATGGAAGAAGGAGGAGAGATAGAAGATTTATTTGGTTTTTTATTAGATGATGAGGGAATAAGAAGTTATATGTGAAAGAAAAAGGTGAAGATTATATAGATTGATATAGAGAGATAATGATAATATTTGAATAGGAGTGTTAATGGTAAAATTGAGAAGGGATATAAGGATATTAATTAAAGATACGAGAGAAAAGATAATTTTTTGGGGAAAGTTGAAAGATGAATATTAGGATTTATATTTTTGAGGAATAAAGGGATGAGAAAAAGTAGTAGATTATGAAGGAGAGGGAGAAATGAAATAAAGAAGAAAGAATTGAATGAAGTTTGAGGGAGAAAGAGTGAATAATGAGGAGAGAGAGAGGAGAGTAGAAGAAAAGAAAAGAGGGGAATTGAAGGATAAGAAATTGAAATATTAATGATTTTGTGAGTAAGTAAGTGTTTAAAATGTTAAGAGAAATGATGTTGAGAGGAGTTGAGAGTTGTAAGAAAAGATAATTAAGAATAAGAAATATTAAGGAGAAGAGAAAGAGATGATAGAAATATTTGGAGAATTTAGGATAGAGAAGAAAAATGAGAGTTAGATTAGAAATTATATGATTAGAGAAAAAGAGAGATAAAGGATTGGTTGAGTTTTAAGTAAAGATTGTGAATGTAAATTATGTTAAGGGAGAAGAAATATTTAGAGTGAAAGGATATGGAAGGAGAGAAAGAAGAAAAGTTAGGTAAAGAAATAAAGAGAGAAAGAGGTAATGGGGGTGATAGAGTTGGGTAATGGGTTGGTGGTAAATAAGTTTGGTATAAAAGTTGATAGATTTGTTTGTTGTTGTTTTTGTTATGTTTGGTGGGATTTGGGGATGAGGAAGATTGATGTAAGATAATATAAGGGTGGGGGAAATGGTATTTTAAAATGAAATGATGAGAGAATGTGTGGGAAATGGTAGTTATTGAAAATTTGTAGGTGGTGGGGTGTTGTTGGAAATGTGGAGGGGTGGTTTGGGTGGTTAGATATTATGTAAAGGTAGAGGGGATAGGGGGTTAAAAATGTAAATAGTTGTAAGATGTGTTTATGGGGAGTGTGGAGGGGGTGAGAAATTATGGAGTATAAGGGGGGGGGGTGTAGGGTTTTGAGAAAATAATGTGAGGTATGGGATAGTTGTGGGTTAATATGATAAAAGTATGTGGGTGATTAAAGAGGTTAAAGGTGTTTGATTGGTGTAAGATTAATAAGTATGATGATAGGTTAGTGGGGGGGGTGGTTGGGATGAGATGAGAAAATGATGGTGTAGGAGGGGAAGAGGTTATGGGTTGGGGAGATGGGGGATGAGGAGAATTGATTGGTAGATAGGTGGGGGAAATGGTATTTGAATGTGAAATAGAGGAATGGGTGGTTAATGTAATGTTATTAAAATTTTAATGGGGGGGGTTTGTGTTTAGGTGTTTGGTTTATTAGTTAAGGGGAGAGAAGATGTAGGGAGGATATGTTGTATATATTGGTGGGATGTTGAGTTTTTTTTTTTGGTTTTGTTGAATTAGATTTGTGGATTTGATTAAGGGGGTTTTTATGTTTTATGAGTGATTTATTTGTTATGATATAGTTGGATTTTGTGGGGTGTGTGGTAGGAGGTGGGTATTGTATGATGGTATAGGATGTTGTAATTTGGGTTGTGATTTTAGGGAGGAGTTTATAGTTGGAGGTGGTGGATGGTGGTTTTGTTAGTTTATTTTTTTTTTGATGGTATAGGTTATTGGGAATAGTGAGGAGTAGTTTGGATGAGTGGTAAAATGAAATTGGTAAAGTTAAAAATGGTTAGAGTTGATATGGAGATTTTTGGAGGTAGAGAAGAGAAAGAGAAAGTTGTAAATTTTGTGGTATGTATAGGAGGAAGTTTATAAAAGTATTGGGTAGTGTAAATTGATAAAAAAAAAGAAATAAGAAAAATTAAGTTGGAATTGGTAATAAATGGTTAAGTTATGTAATTAGGATGATATATATTGAGGGTTTATTTATAGATGTATATTGAAGTGGGTATTTGTAGAGAAGGTGAATATATATTAAGTTATAGGTAGAAAAAGATAGTTATATTTTATAATAGTTATTTGAAATATTTAAGTGTGATGTGTGAGAAAGAATTAAATATATGTATATTTATAATTATAAGTTGATAGAATAAATGTATGGTAGATATAATAGAGGTAATAGGTAAAGAGTATATATAGAAGAGGTAGAAAAAAGGTTGGTAATGGATAGGAAGAATGATGTTTTGTTAAGAGTTTGATATAGGAGAAGGATAAGATAAAGAGTAGTAATGTAATAGGTGTAAATTTGGTGATTGAAAAGATGTAAGGGTTAAGAAAGGTTGGAGATATGGTTTTTGGAGATAATATAAGGGGATATTTATGAGGATTGAGATGTGAAGA
The DNA here is from genome assembly GCA_025379985.1 of Phyllomedusa bahiana. Classification (NCBI taxonomy): domain Eukaryota; kingdom Metazoa; phylum Chordata; class Amphibia; order Anura; family Hylidae; genus Phyllomedusa; species Phyllomedusa bahiana. The sequence goes on from JAODAL010015913.1 coordinate 52,140, forward strand.
GAGGAAGAATTAGGGATGATATTGATATGTGATTGAAGTGTGAAAATGAAAGTTTGGATAGTATGTTGATTTGGGGTGGAGTATATGTGTGAGATTGATAGAGAAGAGGAAGTTGGGGGGATGTATATATATGTGATAGGAGTGGATATAAAAGTTGGAGTATGTTGTATTTGATGAGGTTTATTTATGTTAGAGATTTGTTTATTTGTGGGGAAGGGGAGTGTGGGTTATATAGAGGGATTGAGAAGGAAAGGGATTTAGGGGTAATGGATAAAGAGATTGTTTATTTTATTTTTTGTTATTTATTGTTTAAGGGATATTTTTTGTTTGAGAGAGGTGAAAGATATTTTATTTTGTTTGTTTATTGGTGGTTTTTGGGGGATGGTAAGGAAATATGTAGTTAGTGAGGGTTGTTTTTTAAAGGTTAAATGTATTATGTGGGGAAGGTGAGGAGAGGTGAATGGATGTGATGTTGTTAATTAGGGTGGGATGAGTTGTATTGGTATGAGAAGGTGTGAGGGTTAAAAATGTAAGTGTATTTGTTTTGTGTGGAGGTTTTTAATTTTGATTTAAATTTGGTTTTTTGTGTAAATTGGAAAAAGTAAAAAAAGGGGGGATTATAAATTTGAGATTTTGGAGAGGGGGGATTAAGATAGAGAGAAGTTAGGGTTAATATTTGGATTGAAGTAAATGAGTAGGGAGTTATGAGGAAGTGAATTGTGAGAATGAAACTTTTTAAAAAGATAAGGGTAGAAGAGGTTGGATTGTGATGGGAGGGGGGGGGAGGTATTTGGAAGTTAGGAGGTAGGTAAAGTTTGGGGGGTTAAGAGGGTGGAGAATAAATGGTGTATGAATGAATATTAGAAGATAATAGGGGTTTAGATATAGAAATATATGGGTGTGTTAGTGTTATGATGTGTGTTGGGAAATTATATAAATAGGGGTGTAATAGTATATGATTATATGTGTTGATGTAAGTTGTTGTTTTTAATATATTTAATTTAGGAGTGGGTAAAATGATATGTAAGGAATGGAATGATTTTAATTTTTTATAATTTTAAGGTTAAAGTTAAGATGTTATAGTATGATATATATGTGTTTAAAAAGTGTGTGGTTTGTTTGGATGAGGGTAAATAAAGATGAGTATGATATGTTTGAATAATTAGGGGATAAGGTATATAGTTTTATGAAAATGTTTAGAAGAGGTTTTTTAGGATATAGGTGAAAGAGAAGAAAAGGGGAGGTATGGATATTTTTTTATTGGGAGGAGAATTGGGGTTATATTTTTTTGTTTTTTGTTGATTTTTATATTATAAAATTGGTTTTTAATATATTTTGAGTAGGAATATGAGTTATTATGTTATTTTAAGATTTGAAGTGATAGAGGTTGTTGTTTTTAAGATTATGTATGTTATTGTTGGTGATGGTAGAATATTTGTGTGATAGTTGTTGTATTTTAATTGATGTATTTTTGTTGTGGTATGTAATTAAATTTTGGGTGAAGAGTGTTTATGTTATTGTGTGTATTTGTTTTGGTTGTTTGGTTGATAAATATTTTGTAATAGATTGTTGTTTGTTTTATTGATGGTTTGTTGTTGGTTGGTATGTTAGATAAAATTTTGGTGGATAGATTGTGTTGTATTGGTTATATTGATGTTATTGTTGTTTGGTATGTAGATAATATTTGTGGTGATAGAGGTGTGTTTATTGTTAGATGTGATGTATTGTTGTGTGGTATATTAGATAATGATTTTGTAATGAGAGTTGTTTGTATTGGTTAATGTGATGATTGTTTGTTGGTTATTAGATAAGTTGTTAATAGATTGTGTATTGGTTAGATGTATGTATTGGTGTTGGTATAGATAATATTTATGGTAGATAGAGTTGTGTTATTTTAATGGATGTATATGTTGTTGGGTGGTATGGTAGATAATTTTTTGATAGAGTTGTTGTATTTGTATTAGATGTATTTTTGTTGGTGGATAGTAGGATAATATTTGTGTTGTTTGAGTGGTTATGGTGTTAGATTTGTGGTGGTATGTAGGATATATTTTGGTGGATAGATGTGTTGTTTGTTAGATGTGATTATTGTTGTGTGTTATGTAGGATAATATTTTGTAGGATAGAGGTTGTGTATTGTGTAAATTTTTTTTTTTTTTTTGAGGGTAGGTTGTTGTGGTTTTTAATAAGATTTTGTATAAGGTGTTTATTGTAATTGATGTATTGTGGTTGTGGTATTGGTAAATAATATGTTGTAGGATGAGAGTTGTGTATTGGTTATTGATGTATGTGTTGTTGGTTGTATGGTAATAATTTTTGTATAGATTGTGTTATTTGTTAGATTGATGTATTGTTGTTGGGTATAGGTAATAATATTTGTGTATATAGAGGGTGTTGTATTGGTTAGATGATTATTTTGTTGTGGTATTAGATATATTTGTGTGATTAGAGTTGTTGTATTGTTAATGATGATTTGTTTGTATGTAGGATAATAGTTGTTTGATTAGTGTGTTATGGTAAGATGATAGTTTATTGTTGTTGGTTATTTGTAATAATATTTTTATAGAGTGTTATTGGTAAATTGAATATATGTGTTATTTAGGGATTAGTTAGAATGTATAGATAAGAGGATGAAGAGTTTGTAGAGAAATGAGAAAGATTGAGAGGTATTTTTTGTGTGGTATTTTAGTAAATAGTATAATGTTTTTATATGGATTTGTAAATAGAGGTTAGTGTATATTGTGAAGGATTAATTTGTTATGGGAAAGGAGGTGGTGGATATTTTATTGGTTTTAGTATTAGAGAAGATAGAGATTATTAGGGGAATATAATATTAATAATATAGTGTGGGGGGGTTGTGGAGAGAAAATTTTTTGATGATGGTAGGGTTAAAATGAGGGGGAGTGTGAAAATATGTAGGATTGAATATATAAATGTGGGAATATAATGAGTATGTAGAGGGAATAGTTGGGAAAATAGAGTATTGAGTATGAATAATATGGGAATGTTATTTTTTTGTTGGAGTTTTTTAATTTGATAAATGTAGGGATTGAAATTTTATAGGAGAAGTGGGGATGAGTTTGTTTGGGTTAAATATTTGGGTGGGATGTGATTTTTATTGTAGGATTTTGATGTGGGATGTAATATTTTAAAAAGGAGTGAGAGTTTTTAAAATTTGGAGAGATGTTATGTTAGGTAATAGTATTTGGATATAAAGGAGGGAGTTATGTGGAGGTGTTGAGTGTTATGAATAAAAGGAGTTAGAAATGTTTTTTTTATATAGAGAAAAGTAGGGTTAGAAGTTTTTATTATTTTTTATATGAGAGAAGTAAAAGGTAGGTTAGTTCTTTGTTTATTATAAGAAAAGTAGTTAGTTATTTTTATATAAAGAAAAGGTAGTTAGAAATGTTTTTGGTTGTTATGTTAAAAATGTAGTAAAATTGTGTTTGGGTTTATTGATAAAGGTAGGGTTAGAAATGTTTATTGTTTATATAAGAAAGGTAGTTTTAAAATTTATTATTTTATTATGAAGAAAAGTTAGGTTAAAAATTTTGTTTTGGGTTATATATAGAAAATGGAGGGTTTAGAGATGTTTATTTGTTGTTATATAGAGAAATGTAGTTTAGATTTTATTTGTTTATATATAGAAAAAGTAGTTTTGAAATTTTATGTTGTGTTTATATAAGAAAAGGTAGTTTTAAATGTTATTTGTTATATAGAAAAAGGTAGGTTAGAAATGTTTATTTGTTTATAATAAGAAAGGTAGTTAAAATGTTTATGTGGGTGTATATGAGAGAAAGGAGGTTAAAATGTTTATTTTAGTTTATAAATAAGAAAATGGTATTTATAAATTTGTTATTTGTTATATGAGAGAGAAGGTAGTAGAAGTTTATTTGGTTATATGTTTTTTTGATAGAAAAGGTAGTTAAAATGTTTATATTGTGTATATGAGAGGAAAAAGTGTAGTTAGAAATTTATTGTGTTGAGGGATTTTGTTAATAGAAAGGAGTGAATTTTAGATTAAAGGAAATTTGGTTAAAATAAGTTGAATAATAGGTGTATGTGAAGTGAGTTAAGAATTTGTAGGGTTATAAAGGTTTGTTTTAGTTGATGATGATGAGTTTATGTTGGTGTAATGTATGGTTGATGATAGTTTATGTGTATAGAGAAATGAAGATAAGAGGAGAGGGAAGGGAATTATGGAAATTATGATGTATGATATAAATATATGAATGTAGGAATGAAAGATTGGGGGGATATGTGTAAGATTTTTAGATTTGATATGTAGGGAGGGTTAGATGAGATGAGGGGTGGTGGGGTTTAAGAGTTGTATTGTTAAATTGAGGGGGGGAAGGGGTTGAAGGGTTTATTGGTTTTTAATGGTTTAGATGTGTATGGTGGTGAGGTTAATAGGTGGAGTGAATTAGGATATTTTATGGATGATTTGTTTATTTGTATTTAATAAGAATATATTGTGTAGAGTTAGGGGATATAGAGGTTTTGGGTATTGGGATGGAAGTTGGTAAAAAGTGAGATTTGTTAGAGTTGTAGAAATGTAGTTGAATATGGAGATGTGTTTAGAGGTGGTCGAGAGAGAAAGAGAATTGAGATTGGAGTTTGAGTATTGTATGGTAATGAGAGGTGTAAAAAGTTTGTGGAGTGGAAGGATATAAAAAAAAAAATAATAAAAAAAAAAAGAATTAGAGTTTGGATGATGTAAAATGATTTGATAAGGGGTTAGTGAAAGTTTGTTGGATATATTGAGTGGGGATATAATGGGAAGAGTGGGAGTGGGTGTAGTGGGGATAAATAAGGTTTTAGGAATTGGTAAAAAGAAGTGTAAAGTGGGAAAGGTGGGTGAGGGTGGTTGTTTAAAGGATTGCGAGAGTTGTTGAAAGTTTTGGGTATTGGTTGGTGAGAAAAAATATGAGGTGGAGAATATGTTGGTGTAGTTGAATTAGGAGATTGTTTAAGGTTGTAAGTGTTTATGGTAGTGATAAATTTTGGAAGATAGAAAAGTAGAGTGTTTATTTAGAAATGTATTTATAAAGCAGAGGGACGTGTGATAAATTATTTTTAGAGAGTTTTGATAAAAGAATTTTAGGTTTTAATTTGATATATGTTTGTTGGTTGTTAAGAAAGGAAAGAGAGTTTATCTAGTGAGTTTTGATAATAGGGTTTTAGAGAATTTGCTGGTTGAGAAGAGAGTTGTATTGGAGTGGGGAGGATTGATGAAGGAAAAAATGAATATTGGTATGAGGTTTATATTGAGAAAGTTTAATAGTGTGGGAGGAGCGTAGGTTTAGAAAGATTGTGTAAGGGTATGTAAATTGGTTAAGATGTTATGTATAAAGTTGTTAGAAATGGTGAGATTTGATATGGAATGGGGGTTTTGGGTGTATGGGAGTGATGTGTTTTAGTTTAATTGAGGGAGTTTATTGTTAATGGGTTTTCGTTATTATTTTTTGGTGGATTTGTGGTGTGTAGGTGTGAGATTTGAGAGTAGTTTGTGGAATTGATTTGTGGAAGTTTTTTGTATGTTATTATGGGGGGATTTGGATGGTGGTTTTTTGTAAGTGAGGTAGTTGTGGAAGGGGGGTAGGATTAGGATAGTGTGAGATGGGTAATTAATAATAGTGAGGGGTAGGGATGTTATGTGATTTATAATAAGTAGGTTTAGATAGTAGATGAAAAGTAGGGAAGGTAGAAATGGTGGTTGAATTTGGGTATAATTAATTTTAGGTTTTGAGATAAAGTTAATTGTTTGTATATGTGAGGATTAATTTTATTTGATTGTTGGTGTTTTTTTAGGTTGGTGTTGAGTGATGGGGGGGTGTTATGATGGGTTTTTGGGATAGGGTATTAAAAAGAATATATAGGGAGGTGTGGTAAAGGGTTATAATGGGAGGGGGGTTAATGGTTTTGTGATGGAGATTGTTGGTTAGGGGGGGAGAGTTTGTTTTGGTGGGATAATAAGTAGGTACAGAGAGTTAGGGAGATTGGGGAATATGTAGAAATATATGTGTTTTGATGTGATAGTTGTGAGTGTTAGGGTGGAAAATATATGTATAAATGAGAAAGGGATGATGAGTATGGATTTTTGTTTTTGTTTAGGAATGTGATGGGGGTTTGTAGAGATTAGAGGTAGGGATTATATAGTTGGGAATATGTATATAGATTGTAGGGTTGGAGGGAAAATAATATAGTAGGAAGGGGATTAGGGAGGGGTATTTATGAGGTTTTATATGATTATAGAAATGGTAGGATTGTTTTTGGAGGTTAAATGAAAATAGAATGGGGAAAAGTATGGGGGTATAAAAGAATTTTATGTTTATGGTATGAAAATAGGGGGAAATTTATTTGTGGGGGGATTTTAGGTTGAAAAATTTAAGAGAATTTTAATTAAAAGGTGGGGAATAAGTGGAAGGGAAGGTTAATAAAGTTTTGGGGATATTAGGGTGTATAAAGAATGAGTAGGAGTTTTAGAGAGGAAGAGAAATGAGTGGGATGATATGGAGGGGATAAATATAGTTTTAGATAGTTTTATTTTTTTTTCCTGATGGGCACCATGGACAGGCTATGTGAATGGGGCCTAACATCACTACGTATTGCTGCTGTTTATTCACTTATATCGGTATTACTAACTTCCTTGGATGTTACTGGTCTAAAACGGGGGCCCCCACTGTTAAACTAAACTCCCACATCCCCACTTTTATAGATTATATAAATCATGAGGGGGATCGTATTTCCCCAACAGCGGGAACCCGCAGTTTAAACCCACTCTTAAACCAGTTTGGGCCAAATCACCACAGGGGGCTCACCAAGTACGGGTAAGTCAAACCCTAACACCCTTTTAGTTCACAAAAAAAAAAGCAAATACCTACTAAAACCCCCCACAATAACATGGGGGGGCCTCTCTTCGGGAGGGCCGCCATTTGGGATCCAGGCCCAGATGCTCAAAAGTCATCCCCGGGTCAGATCTGCAATACCTTGGGGTTCAAAAGTATGGGACACAAGAGTTGCAAAACAACGAAATTTTTCTGAATTTCGGTTCGGCAAAAAAGGGGGTGGGGGACTTCACTCCCCTTTTTATGTTTTACTTGGGGTTTGGTTCTCCCTTGGAAAGGGGCTCAAAAAATTTTATACTTTACACTTTGTTTAGTATGGGGGTTTTAAAATATAAGGAACGCTGTAAATTTATAAATGAAAAATACAATGCATTAAATAACTGCCCCTCATGAATGCATCAAAGCAAAACCTACAAAAACACTCTGTTGTCAGGCTTAAAGGTGTTCTTTTATAAAAGGGTTTAGCTTTCATTGTAGGAAGGGAAAATTAAAAATTTTTTTCCAACTACATTGCTTTATTATTTTTTTTGTTGGGGGATAAAAAGATTTTTTTTTTCTCTTAGTGCACACAGGTTTCTCTGTTCTGCTCTCCCCTTCTCTCTCTGCTCTTTGTCTTATCTGAGAGCAGGGACTGACGTCACCACACGTTGGCACACAGGACACCGGCAGCTTCAGAACAGAGTGTGTTATCTCTAGCAAACAAAGGAAACTCATTACTTGTTTACTTTGAGCGCTTAAGCTCTCTGCTTTATAGATCAGATCTCCTGCTCTTATGTCATGCAATTAGGAGAGCTGTGAATACAGAGCTGATATGCTAGACGCTGCTATCGAACCACCCACATCCTCACCAGGAAGAGGCAGGAAGCATGAATCTGAAGCTCTCTGCTCTGTAGATAAAATCTCCTGCTCTCATGTCAGTGCAATTAGGAGAACTGCGAATACGGATCTGATATGCTGATTGCTGCTATAGAACCACCCACAGTCTGACCAGGAAGAGACCGGAATCATGAATCTGAAGCTGCTTTGTGAAACAGTGTGGTGAGACATCTCCTTTAATGTGAAGCACTCTAAGGGCCAAGGTCTACCAGGCATGAGGGGCCCATGACTATTTGGGTATACGTGGTCTAGGCTCGTCCAGCCAAGGGTGAGGTAGACAGGAGACCCGCTGTGATCTTCGCCCCAGGTTCCCCATACTCCTATGACCTGGCAGACCCAGTGCATGCCCCCTAATTAAGGGGCAGGAGTAAGAAGACGTGTGTGTCACCGAGCGGTCAGTGGTCAGCGAGGCTGTGAGTACAGTCCACATGCGGCTGGAGCAGATCCCGGTGTCTGCCGCTGTTTTTGCTGCTATGTGTGGGTTGGCGGAGACGATCACTGCTATCGGTTCTGCCGATTGTCCTACGTGGTGTCTTCTGTGTTACGTCTGAGGGCGGCGTAAGTGTTAAGCGTTGTCTGCTGTGGATCACAGAGCAGTCTGCTCCGCTCACAATAGCGCATTGTGTGTGTGTGTTTGTATACAGATTGTGTGTGACCTGCACCGTTTGGCTATGTTCACACGGCTTAACTGCGGGGCGTAATTCCGCCCCGCAATTACGCCGTGTGTGGCCGGGAGCGGGGGAGCGAGCGGGGGGCCGGCACTTCGCCGGCCTATAGACAATCATTGCTAGCGGCGTGTTTACGCCGCTAGAAAGTGACATGTCAATTATCTCTCCCCTCGGCGTTTTCCCGCCGAGCCAGGGAGAGGAAGACGTAATGGATAGTTCTCTATGAGAACTGTGCATTACCGTAGTTACTGGAGGGTTCGGCCCGTAAGGCGCACTTTCGGCGCGAAATTTTCGGACTGAATTACGTCCCAGAATAAGCCGTGTGAACATGGCCTTAAGTGTAATGATTTTTTTTTCCATGCTCTATAGCTTTATTTCACAATACATCCGAATACTGAACACCTATGCAAAGTAGTCTGCTGTAGAAGAAAAGCCTCTTTTGCATATTAAATTGGGTATTAGAGAAGTGTAAATGAACCCTTAGTATTGTACAACATACAGACAAGTCCACTAATAAAATATTCTCCTGAAATACTCTGTGCTGCTGCTTCCATTTTGGCCCTTTAGCACATCAGGACACTGTTCTCTTCATGCCCTTTTAACAAAGGCTTGTTTCCTGAAATATTCTGTGCTGCAGTGACTATTTTAAATGGCTTGGTTAGCTTCAGATGCCTGAAATACTCTGTGCTGCTCATTCCACCATGTGAAGAAACGCTATCGAGCGAGAAACGCGTAGTCCTCAGTTTTTAAAACTCAGAGGCGAGCATGTGTACCAAAACAAACTTGTATCTTATACTTTAAAAAAACACACCAGTCTATGATCATAGGGGCTTATGTTCACAGTCAATGGCTGAACTAAACTGGACCCATCAAGCTGGCGCGACTCTGGCCCTTTGAAACATGCTTAACAGTAAAAAAAAAAACACAGTTGCAGCTAATTGCTTGATCAAGAGAAATAACTCGCACACCAACTTAACACCTGTTCACACCATCATGCAGTGAAAAGTCCACAGTATGGACTATGCATGGGAGATTGCACCTAATTCAAACAATACCATAAAACCAACAATCACAACGAGCTCAGTGCAATGAGGAGGTTGGATTTGCCGGTACTACCAACAAAATAGGCAATAAAAAAAGGCGTTACAGAAAGGGTTGACACAAAAAAATAACATAAAAGACAAAACAGTGTTGGCATGAGCACCATGCTGCTTACACCTATTTTAGTGCACCCATTAATAATCTATATGATACTAATAGGATGAGGGCTGTCAATTCACACCCCAGAACATTTCTCAACAGTAATCCAAAACAAAAAACACAAAACCATCACAAACACACACTCACCCAGCAATGTTGGGCAGACTAAAAAATATACCATATACTCGAAAATGTTAAATATGAGGTATTAAAGTTGGTAACTTAGAGGGGCACCCTATAACACAAACTCCGACACAGCCAACCTTCAAAGGCTCACTCACAAAAATGCTCTTGTCGAGTCCCGTACCACTACACAATTAACATACAATAAATGGACAGAGATACTATCTCAACAAAAACACTGCAGTCAATAGGGGGCTAGTTCACGTTAGCGTCAAAGTGGCCAGCGCTAAACTGGACCTCAAAGCTGCTACTCCGGCCAGTAAAAGTAAATACATAGACTAACAACAGAGGAAAAAAAAATCACAGTTGCACAAGGCTAAATATGCGACTTGAGGAAGAATGAAACACTGCACACCCAACTTAAACCCTGTATTATATTAATTATTTATTTTAGAGCACCCATGCATTCCAGGGCGTCAGTACATTCAGGTGGGTACAAAATAACACAGGTCCAACTAACAATTAGAAAGTGACTAACAACAGTTACAAAGACAAGACAGATAGAGGGGCCCGTGCCCTCGAGGGCTTACCAGTCTACAGCGAGGGGAAGACACAGAAGGTGAGGGACAGACGTTTATTGTGGGGTGCGGTAGCAAACGGCTATTAAAATGTGTGAGTCAATAGGCGAATCCCCTGAATGAGGTAGGAGGTAATTCTCAGATCATACATTTGAAGATCTCCTGGGAGAAAGAAGATGGTGAGAGTCTGATGTGTTGGGGCGCATAAGTCAGAGGGTACCAGAAGAATTCTGGGGGAGGGCCACGGAGTGAAGTCTTGGAGACAATAGAGATGTGAGGAGCTCGATAGTGGGGAAGCCATAAGAGGAAAAGGTCAACTGTGAGGAGTGGAGGTTGCGAGAGGGGAAGATATATTAGAAGATTAAGGAGCAGACGGAATATATCAATGAGATGAGAGGTTAATGGAGAAACCTCTTAACTAGGTCAAGAGGTTGCTAACTTGAACTGGAACAATCACGCTGGGACACAAAAAGAGGAAGCCATTATGAAGGGATTGGCAGAGGGGAGATGTCTAGAGTGCAGTAGCGAGAGAGAGAGGTCTGCGGTATAAGACGGCAGCAGACGTTTAGGATGATTGGGAGGGGAGGCGAGGTGCTAATGGGGAGGCACCAACGAGAGAAGGATGATTGCGAGCGTTATTCTAGGCGGGAGCGACAAGGGCAGTTGACCAGCATTTATTTGTGCTTTTCGAATTGAATGAATGGCGGATTCGGAAAAATATTTTTCTGTGGAGGCGGCACTAGCGAGAGGTGAGGGCTTGAATTTGCGGTTTGAAGGACAGAATTGGGGTCAACATGTTTATCCCAAATCAGTGACTTGTGGTGCAGGTGAGTAGAGGTAGCCATAGAGATGTGATGAGAAGAGATCAGGGGGAGTGTATTCTAGAAGATGGACGGTTGAAAGATGATGATTTCAGTTTTTCCACTACAATTAGATTTAGGGAGACATGTATGAGAAGACGAGGAAACTGGAGGACAGATCAGTAGGGAGGTCGCGGGGGACGACGATTAGAAGGCGACATCTGGGCCCGGAGAAATATGTAAGAGTTTGGGATATTATCAGCATACAGGTGGTAAAGAAAGCCTTGTGATGCAATGAGCTGACCCAGGCCAAGAGTGTGAGGGATCCAGAGAAGAGGAGTGGACCCAGCGACCGACCCTGTGGACACCAACAGATAGAGAGGCCTGGGGGGAGGAGGATGAGCAAGAATGAGAGACGCTGAAAGTCCGATATCCGTGAGCGTACGAGGAAGATCCAGGAAAGTCGCCAAGTTCCGTGAGTGCCGAGGGTAGGAAGGAAGTGTAGCCAGGAGGTGAATGGACTGACCTGAGTCAAAGGTCATGAGGACATGACACAGAGTAATGTGACCGAGGCTAGAGAGGACGGATCTACAAGAGCGAGAGAAGACGAAGAGATAGTGGGAGAACAGCGGCAGAGACAGGTCTAGAGAGTAGAGACACAAGAGATAGTGGAGAAGAGGCAGAGGACAGGTCTAACAGAAGGAGGATCAACAGAGTAGTGGAGAAGGCAAGGAACAGGTCTAAGAGGAGGAGCACATGAGTAGTAGGAAAGGCAGAGGACTAGGTCTAAGAGGAGGAGCACAGAGTAAGTGGAAGAAGGCAGAGGACAGTCTAAGGAGGAGGAGCACAGAGTAGCTGGAGAAGGCTAGTAGGACAGGACAAAGAGGAGGAGCAGCAGAGTTAGTGGAGAATGCAGAACAGGTCTAAGAGTGAGGAGCACAGAGACAATGGATAAGGCAGAGGATCAGTCTAAGAGGATGAGCACAGAGTAATGGAGAATGGCAGAGGACCAGGTCTAAGAGAGGAGGCAGCACAGGAATAGAGTTGGCGTGAGGCTTTGGTGGTTAATAGGTCATTGGTGACCTTGTGGTTAGGCAGTTTTCCAGTAATGAGTGGTTTGGACGAAGCCCATTGGAGCGGTTGTCAAGGGTAGTCTAGTTGAGGAGAGGTGGGAACAGCTGAAGAGACTGGACGTGTTGCTCAGGAGTTGTATGGCAAAAGGATAGTGCAGTGGAGATTATGGGGCATAGTTTGGACAGAGAGTGGGTTTCAAGAGAAGGACTAGGTTTCTTGAGGATGGGGTGATGGATAGCATGTTTTAAAGGAGGAAGGAAAGGGACAGATGGTTAATGAATACTAGTTTGAAGAGAATGGGCGAGGGCTGGGATGATCACCAGCCAAAGGTCAGGGATGAGGTGGAGAAGTGCAGTGGGTTAACTTACAGGGGTGATGGTTTGGATGTACAGTAGGGAGGAGAGTGCTTGTCATGAGTGACCGGAGAGAAGAAATTAGTGTGGGGAATCTAGTGATGAGCAGGTGTAGGGGTGGGATGGGGGCACCTTGCAAGAATAGAGGTAGAGGAGGGGACTGCATCTTAAAGCTTTGTCAGATGAGATTTGCTTTAATTAGGAAGTGAGTGGACGAAATCATCTGTGCGAGGAGAGAAGGGGGAGGAGTTGCAGATGAATGCAGTGAGAGAGAGTTCAACAGGCAGCATAGAAAAGCCACAGTAAAGAATGCATGGGGAGCATGCACAGATTGCAAAATTACCAATAAACCAACACCTCAGAACAATCTCAGTGCAATATGGGGGTCTGTTGTCTGGTTACTTCACAATTGCATATAATAAGGCGATACAGAAGGGTGCAAAACATTAGATCGTGTGGGTTGCCCATGCGCATACAACCCTCACTAATACTTTAACAATTCTAGCGCCAAATTTCCCTCTTTTTTTTCCCTCAATCACACTATATTTAATTTCATGTATTTTTTTAATATCCCAATTTGATGATAGCAATATCGGGGTGCATGACTTGTATTATATTCCCCTTCGCCTCTGTACAGGGAATTATTCAGGTTTTCCGGCAAGCATAGGTCTTGAAAATGGGGAAGGATGAAAGCCTTGAGTCGCTTAGCGCATTTTGTATAAGTTTTCATTGAGTATACGGCAGTGGTGATTCGTACAGGTGAGTCCGCTCACCCGTGAGGGGTTAATCCGCATCCACGATGGGTCTTCACAGGGTGATCTTCCTCTGCCCTTAGGAACGCCGCGAAATGACACGAAATGTATTTTGTAGAACGAGTCTTTCTGGTTTGTAATTCAAACTTTATTGTTCTCTGCACTAGAAAGGTAAAAGCGAGAGGGCAGGTGGGGTGGGTGGGGTATCCTCGTAGGGGAAACTGATCGCCCCTACGCTTTTTGTCCCCGATTTCATGTGTATTATTTTAAACTGCTATTTTCTACTAAGGAACGGAGTGATTTTTGAATTTTTTTTTTTTTTTTTTTTTTTTTTTTTACTTGTGCCAATAACCCAAGGTCTCAGAGTGCAAAAGCAGAATTTGCATGGGGGGTAATGCATGAAATCCTGTGCACTCTTGGTGGCCCCGTGTTATATACTGTGCAGGGAGGACCAGGATATCGCATTTTGGTGCTATAGGCAAATAGGGCAAAATGCGCCCTCCAATATCCATAGAAAATTCAATGCCCGGCCTCCGACTTGGCGCACAGCGTCTGCAACTAGGTGGAATGGGGAAAAAACAATTGTGCCATCTGGGGTTTGTGAACGCTCCTGCTGTGGGGGTCCCCTCTGTTACCTACATATGCCCCAATGGGGTTTGTAAACGCTCCTGCTGTGGGGTCCGCTCTGCTACCTACATATGTCCCAATGGGGTTTGTGAACGCTCCTGCTGTGGGGGTCCCCTCTGCTACCTACATATGCCCCAATGGGGTTTGTGAACGCTCCTGCTCTGGGGGTCCCCCACTGCAACCTACATAAGCCCAATGGGGTTAGTTGAACGCTCCCTGCTGTGGGGTCCCCTCTGCTACCTACATATGCCCCAATGGGGTTTGTGAACACGTCTGCTGTGGGGTCCGCTCTGCTACCTACATATGCCCCCAATTGGGTTTTTAACGCTCCTGCTGTGGGGTCCCTCTCTGCTATCTACAATGGTCGCCAATGGGGTTGTGACCGCTCCCTGTCTCTGGGGGGTTCCCCACTGCTACCTACATAAAATGCCCAATGTCGGTATTTTACTGTGAACACGTCTGCTGTGGGGTCCCCTCTGCTATCTACATATGTCCCAATGGGGTTTGTGAACGCTCCTGCTGTGGGGTCCGCTCTGCTATCTCATAATGTCCCCGAAATGGGGTTATTGAACTCTCCCTGTCTGTGGGGTCCGCTCTGCCTATCTACATATGTCCCATACTGGGTGTTTATGACCGCTCCTGCTTCTGGGGTCCCCTCTGCTTTACATTATGCCACCAATGTGGTTGATTTTTGTGAACAACGACAGCTTTGGGGTCCCCTCTGCTACCTACATATGCCCCAATGGGGTTTGTGAACGCTCCTGCTGTGGGGTCCGCTCTGTCTACCACAATATCCCAATGAGGTTTGTGGCCTCCTGCTGTCGGGGGTCCCCTCAGCTACCATAACATATCCCCCAACATGGGGTTTGTAACGCTCCTCGCGTGGGTCCGCTCTGCTATCTACATAAGACGCCCCCAATGGGGTTAGTTACGCGCCTCACTTCTCCTGGGGGTCCCCCATATTGCTATTTACATAGTGCCCCTCTACGTCGTGTTGGGGCTACTAAAGCAAAAACAAAAATATCAATGGTGTTATTGACCCGCGTCCTGCTGCTGGGGGTCCTCCTCTGCTACTACATATGCCGCCAATGGGGTTGTGACCCGCCTCCTTGTACTCTGGGGGTTACCGACTCTGCACATTACATATATGAACCCCAATGGGGTTTAGTGACCAACGAGCTCCTGCTCACACAGGGTCATCCCCTCTCTTTCTACTATATCCTCCAATGGGTGTTGTCTGTGAGTAACTCTCCTAGCTCACGAGGGGTCCGCACTCTGCTTACCTACATATGCCCATCAATGGGTGTTATGTAGAACAGCTCCTGCTGTGGGGTCCGCTCTGCTACCTACATATGTCCCAATGGGGTTTGTGGCGCTCCTGCTGTGGGGGTCCCCTCTGCTACCTACATATGTCCCAATGTGGTTTGTGGCGCTCCTGCTGTGGGGTCCCCTCTGCTACCTACATATGTCCCAATGGGGTTTGTGACCGCTCCTGCTCTGGGGGTCCCCTCTGCTATCTACATATGCCCCAATGGGGTTTGTTGGCTACAACGTCTGCTAGTTGGGGTCCGACTCTGTGCTACCTACATATGCCCCAATGGGGTTAGTGACCGCTCCTGCTCTGGGGGTCCCCTCTGCTTCTTACATATGCCCCAATGGGGTTTGTGAACGCTCCTGCTCTGGGGTCCGCTCTGCTACCTACATCTGCCCCCATGGGGTGTGTGAACGCTCCTGCTGTGGGGGTCCCCTATGCTAAGTACATATGCCCCAGTGGGGTTTGTGAACGCTCCTGCTGTGGGGGTCCCCTCTGCAACCTACATATGCCCCCATGGGGTTTGTTGTAACACGCTGCTTGGGTCCGCGCTGCACCTACATATGCCTCCAAAAGGGGTTTTGTGAACTGCTTCCTTACTGGGTCAGTATTAAAGAACACCTAATAATCTGGCGCGCAGTATTAATGAACGCCTAATAATCTGGCACGCAGTATTAATACAAACGCCTAAACAAATCCATTGATAGCACAACGGCAGTATTAATGAACGCCTAATAATCTGGCGCGCAGTATTAATGAACGCCTAATAATCTGCTTAGCCGCAGTATTAAGATACGCGCATAATATCTGGTCGCCATCAGTGTTAATGAACGCCTCTATAATCTTCTATGGCACACATCAGTTGTTAATGGCAATCACCTCATAATCTGGCACGCAGTACATTAAAGAACACAAATAATCTGGCAATAAGAACGCAAGGGCATTAAAGAACATCCTCATAATCGCACTCATTTTTATGAAACGCCGTCATAAACTGGCACGCGATGTTAAATGAGCGCCTCATAATCTGGCACACAGTGTTAATGTGGCACCTCGATAAATACTCGGTCACTTCAGTGTTAATGAACCACCTCTTTAATCTGCAACGCAGTACTAATGACACTACTTCATAATCTGCACGCATGGTTAATGAAACATCACTAATATCACTGTAGCGCTGCAGTATTAAGACGGCTTAATAATCTGGCACATGCATTGGTAATGAATCACCTCATAATTCTGGCACTCATTTTTAATAGAATCAACTCTCAATAAGCTGTCACGCAGTTTTAATGAACCCCTCATAATCCAGGCACTGCAGATGTTATATTGGACACCCATAATCTTGCACGACCGTTGGTATAATGGATCACCTCTATACTTCATGGCACGACCATAGGTTAATGAACACCCCTTCTATCATCCTGCTAACACGACAGTACTAATGAACACTCATAATCTGGTGCTCACGTATTAATGAATGCCTTCATTAAT
Organism: Phyllomedusa bahiana; assembly: GCA_025379985.1. Taxonomy (NCBI): domain Eukaryota; kingdom Metazoa; phylum Chordata; class Amphibia; order Anura; family Hylidae; genus Phyllomedusa; species Phyllomedusa bahiana. The sequence continues at coordinate 68,845 of JAODAL010015913.1, forward strand.
CTGCGCAGTATTAATGGAAACGCCTCATAAACATGCAAACGCAGTAAAAATGAACACCGTCAGTTAATCTGGCCGCAGTTATTAATGAACACCTCATAATCTGGCACGCAGTGTTAATGAACACCTCATAATCTGGCACGCAGTACTAATGAACACCTTCCATAAACAGGCACGCATGCGTATATGAACCCCACCTCGTAATCTGCCACCACGTTTTCCCCGCAACAAATTGCAATCTAATGTTGAATTTCACATTTGCGGATGCAGAAGATTTATAAGGGAATGTTTTATGCTTCTCCATGAACATCTGATAATCCAGGATATTTTTTCATCTGATGCTGTTGTTGCCAGATTAAAGGAATGTTACATGAAATATTGCATAAAAAAAAAACAAACTTTAATCTATAGGTTACCGGGCTGACATCAAGGCTCAATTAACCAACCACTAATTTATGAGACCATTACTGAGTATCCCCTATTATAATCCGATAGATGAGGGAGATAAGTAGCTGATGTTGTAATCACATGTCCCTCGAATTTCCCACTCATCCTTGACACAAAAGCATTAGGCTGAGAACTATCTACTTGTTTTGGAAGTTTCCCCGATGCAGCCTGCATAGATGATTTTCGGTAAAAATCTGCTCGCAATAATATAATTGCTGATTTTTTCTCTATGGAGCTTCACGTTCTTCGACTATTGATACTCTGCACTTTCATTTCCCTATCCTGCACATTTTCTAGTCCGCTTCTCCATAAAAGCCAACGTGGAACACTATGTGACATGTCAGTGCCCCGGGACACGACGCCAGGGTCTGTAGACAGGACTGGGAAGTGCCGTGATACATTGTGTTATGCCCTGGGAGCCTTGGCGTTGCTGTAACGTGCCGGTTTGTCCGCCCAGGGTTGCTGTACTCTTCAGCATCTTTGACTCGGGTGACTCCGCATCGGGCTCACATTTCCTGCCCCCTTTTTTTGCCAGTTCCCATTCTGAATACAGTGGGCTCAGCCCTTTGCCACTCGCGGTATTTGATTCGCTCCTGAGGTGTAACATTATAGTCCAGATGACTGGACCCCGACGACAACAGTCCTGGAGCCTGCTCCTTCCCACAAAACCGTACCTTCTTTTCTTCCCCTGCCGATAATGAATCTCACATCTTCAGGCAGTAAAGCAGGCTGCTTTGAGCTATAAGGTCAGGAATTGGTGTGCGATACGCAGCCAGAATCAGGGGGTCTTTAAACTCTGTCCTGTATTCAACCCCCTCCAGCTTCTCCAGGGAAGAATTCTCTTACGTTAGTTGCTTTCCTACCACTACATTTCCAAGAGCAACGTCGGCCGGATAGTGGTAGTGCTACGGACGACATCCTACCTACAGCAGGGAGTCGGACCTCGCAGTGTGTTCCCCGAGGGTCACATCCGCATTTGTAGTGATATGCCCTCCAGAGGGATCGAATATAGCTGAAGACGGAGGCTATGTTCACACAAGAAAATAAGGAGGGGGTGCACAATAGTGTGATATTGTTATACAGTGTGGAAGTAAAAAGAAGAGAATGTATCCCACTCTCCACCTTATGGATGTTGCGCTCTTTATTTATAGGCAACAACACACATAAGCGCTTCCGTGGTCTATTTGTAGTCCGTACCCTTAAGAATGGGGTTGTCTCACAACAGTGATCGGCTGGCTTTTTAATGTTAAACTATCTTGCAAAAACAAGTCCACTTTGCAATTTATGTCCTTACCCGAGTCTGTCCTACCTATTCCTAGTATACATCCCCTCATTGTATGGGCTAGCATCAGCTCCTTCAGGTCACTATAGTTACAGACCTTTTCCATCACTCCTTGATAAGCTGCGCTGCCCTGGTTGCTATATGCTGAGTGTCCTGGCTTCCATCGTCTCCTTTATAAGCTGCCATCAACTTGTTCGACTTATAGCTACAGACCTGTTTCCAATCTTACTCCGAAGATATAGGTCTGCCAGCACTGGTCTGCTTTCGCTATGAGCTACAGACCTGTTCAAATTCTTCTCCTGATAGGTCAGCAGCCTCTGGTCACAATAGCTACAGCATCTGGTTCAATCTCTCCATGATAGGCTGGGCCACATTGGTTGCTATAGCTACCGACCTTCGCTTTCTACCTGCAAGCCTATTATGAAGCCCAGTACAAAACAACGTCCTCTGAAAATTTCAAAAGTAGAAACCATGAGAGTGTAGATTAATCAATGTGTAGTGAACAAATCCTCCTTTTAGGTCTTCTGTCTATCCACTGCACAAATAAACGTCCATTTTTATCAGCGTTTTTATCGTTTCTCTAAAAACGCAGTGTAAAAACGACTGATAATCGTCCCCAAATGACTCCTAATGTAAACCCCCAAGTGTCTATCTCGACTGAGTTTTCTCTTTTTTCTGTCTTGCTCTCGTTTTTGTTTGCATGGGACGGCATCTTGAAACAGTGTCTCGTAAAAAGACGCATGTGCCATAGTCCTTGCATAAAATTTTACTACAGGAGTCTATGTTAAGGCGCCAAACGTCTTTTGGCCGCGTCTTTTGCCGCGATTTTTCAAATGAATGTAACGCTCTCTCCAGCATACCCAAAAAACAGGGGGGTTTTTTACACCATAATGGGTGCGTAACAAAGGTTATTCCTTATCAAAATTTGCATACAATTGTCCAGATGTGTCCTTAGTCTGTACCAATACGTAATAAAATGATCATTCTTTGGTTCGCTAACTTATAGTTTTTTGCGCAATTGCATATTTTATCACTAAAATATAACGTTATGTTTTTTTTTTGTTTTTTTACACTGAAAGTTCGGCTTCTAAATAAAGTGTTATCTAAACATCTAGTGACGATAAAAAAAAAGGTTTTTTTAACGGATTTAGGCACTAAAAATCCTTTCTTTAACTTTTATTAGCGCCAAAATATGTTATCGTCTGTGTCGGGATCGACGCTAAAAATCCGATTTTTTTTTTAACGGATTTTGAGCGCCGGAAATCCAATAGATTTAACGGATTATTATGCCCACAACAATCCTTATAACTGAACAAATTTTGGGCGCTAATTGAAAGTGATCTCTCTTCTGGGGCGCTAAAAATAATGGGTTTTTTATTACAGATTTTTAGCCTACTAAGAATCCTTACTGAACAAATATTGGGCGCTAATTAAAGTGATCTCGCTTCGGACCTACCAAAATACATTTTTTTTTTTTTTTTTTTTACAGACATTAGCCGCGCATAATCCCATTTTTTCTATTTACGGATTTTTTGAGTGCTAAAAATCGTATCTTTGCAATTTTTGGACGCTACTATAAGTGAATTCGAGCTTTTGTAGCACAAAAATAACCTTATTTTCGGACTCTGGATCTCGGGCGCCAGTATCCGTTTTTTTTTTTTATTGGATTTTTTGTTGGCTAAAATCCATATTTTTACGATTTAGTGCGTCTTATAAAGTTATCTAGCTTTTTTGACGCAAAAAAAAAAATCAACGCGTTTATTTTTTTTTTTTTACGAAGTATCGCCCCGCCAAGAATCCGTTTTTTATTTTTTTTTTACGGATTTGGTGCTAAAATCCGGTATTTATTTTACAGATTTTTGGCGTCTAATAAAAAGCGATCTAGATTTTACGCAGAAAAATAATGTTTTTTTATGGATGTTCGGCGCCAGAGAGTCCCCCGCCGTTTTTTTAAGATTTTGGGCGCTAAGTAATCAATTATCGTAAAAAATTTTGGCGCTAATAAACGGATCTCGCTTCTTGACACTAAAAATAGTTTTGTTTTTAATGTGAATTTTGCCCAATAATTCTTATCATTTGGATTTTGGGCGGCTAAAATCCTTTTCTCTTTACAGATTTTGGAGCCCGGCTAATTGAACAGGTATCTTGGCTGAGATATGGTGAAAGATCATGTGTTTTATGTTGTGGAATTTTGGTGGTGCAATAAGAAAGTTTGGCGCAAAATGTAATAAAGGTAGATAGCACCGCAGCAGCAGCTCACGAAAGGGTACAATGTGCTCACAGGTGGCTACAGTGATCGTAAGAGGAAGTGAACTACTTAATACATGTTAACGTCCCCTGTAGGGTGTTAAGCATACATCTCAATTCATATTTTGTGTGCATACATAAAAAATGACAAGAGTAAAAGGAATGCTATTCAAAGAACCGCTCCACTATCAAAGACGAAAGATGCCCAAAAAATCTGGGCCTGTTTCGTTTCAGCTGCTTAATTGACCAGGCACGAGGGCAAAAACTCAGTTTCTATCAACGTTTTCTTTTAATTCATAGTTCGATTTCCCAGGGTCGTTTATTTTGCCCACAGCAGGGTAGAACGCGAGGCCTAATACTGCAGCCGGCAGGTACACTGGAACTCCACTCTCGGGTATTACGCGGATGAGAATGGTTAGAACGTCCAATGTAGAAGAAAAAAAGGGGACCCTTCCGCACGAGTGAGAATATAATAACGCCCGGAGCTAGGAGGCATATTAAAAAGTTTGGTCAATTTATTCTTAAGAGTGCAAAGGAATTACCAACATAAAGTAAAAAACAGTGACATGGGTAAAACTTTACGCGTTTTGTGCACGATGGGCACGCCGTGCTTCATCAGCGTAATATCAGTGTCACGTTACAGTGTACTTGCGCCACAATTACTCTGGGATATTTGGGAGTCCGTAGTTCCCAAAGCACGTGCGTGTGCCGAGCGAGCCCGTCCGGCCCCATAGACAAGCATTTACAGTCGACGCCGTGTATTATGCCGCGGAGATAATGACACGATCGTATTGGTAGCACCGCTGGGGGTGGCACGAGGTTGTCATGACAGCAGTTCTCTAGGAAAAAAAGAGTTATGGGATTTACATGTGTAAATAGCGGTGCGCATTGTTCCCACATATACCATGCGCAATACGCGCCCAAAATAAAGCACTGAATAGAACTGCAACCAATACAACCCCACTTCACATACCAATAACTAATTCTCCAACTCCCATCTGGGGGGCTAAGCACAACCCTAAGCAGCCTATTCGAACCTACCCAACCACACACCCGACTAAGTACATCCGCGGATAACTACGTTAATGCAGCCTACTAATAATATCATACAGGGGGTGGGGGGGGGGGTTACGTTAAATGTGCACCAGTGAACCTGGTTTTATTGTGGGAGAAATTTGATTGTGTGTTTTTGCAAGATTTTATTTTTTATCCTATTTGCTTATTTTGGTGCCTGGTTCGAAAGCTTGGTTTGACATTCCGACGGTGTTTTTGATGAACTAACTTTGTTACCCGAGCCCAGACAAATCTACTTTAAGTTAAATAATGTTCCAATTTGACTAGGACCCGTAACCCGCTCCTCGTAGTTGAGTCTTGAACTGAACAGTGCGCAAAGAAGTACATTTTGGTCTGTAAAATCGTGGTCATACCTATAAATGATAATATTGCATAATTTTACCGTTCTTTTATCTACCATTCCATTAAATCTGGAATAAATAATATCTATATACACACATGAATACAGGCAGTCCCCGGGTAAGACCTTGGATAGGACTTTAGGTTAAATGTGATTAATAATAAAATATAAAACTACAAATAAATACAAACCCTTGGCAGTCCCCGGGTTATTAACGGGATAAGGTACTTTAGGTTTGAGTCTAAAGTTAGAATTTAGTATGTCTAAGTCGGAGCAAGTACTATTATTAAATGTAACTCCAGCATAAAAGGTATTTTGTTTTTTTGTTTGTTATTTTTTTAGTTTTGGATAAATGCAGGTGAATAGTTTTTACAATTTAGTTTTGCTGTCTGGTGTCCTGTTAAGATTAAAATTCACCTCATGTGCTTCTGCAGCCGAGCTGGAACTTTTTCGTGCCACAAGCAACTATCTGCTGTGGAAACATGCGTAACTACAAGTGCCATGCAGGCCCCATAAGTCTCCGTTTTGTACTCTAGGGGGACAGAATGTAAGTTGGAACGGTACTATAGTCCCCCACAGTGACTGCCTTTATCTTGAGAAAGGGAGAATTACCCTTACAGTGAGAGATTAGAGATAAAACTGGGAAGAGTATCCGCCGTTGTCATTTTATTATAAAATCAACTACCATGCTTCTTCGTTCCGTGACTTCTGTGCCCCGAAACTTTGCTGGATTACATATAAGGTCTAAAAGTGTGTTTTGTACCTTCTATGGCAGAGGGCTGTGGAGTCGGAGTCGTGCCTACTATTTTGCAGGAGTGGTGTGGAGTCGTCATACAAATGCTAAAAGGGGACCGACTCCCCCTAAAAATATATAATAAGTTGGGTCCAGTTAGTTAGAATGCAAATAAGCAAGAGGCAAAGGTATTCCTGTCCAGTAGCTCACTGCTGCCCATATCTTTCACCTCCATCACATGAGGAGTGTATTGATGACAAGGAGACAGGCAAAGCGCTGCCCCCAGGGGAAAGATCCTCTCCCAGGTCTAACAGGTTTCAGCAAAATTTTACACCTGGCTTTCAAAGAAGTAGAAGATCAATCATTCATCAAAACTGACTGTAGCTGATGGGCAATTTCCTTTGATACCCTGACATTTGTTCAGAGATGCTGTGCCACTGTGGTCACCGCTTAGCCCCCAACCCAAGTTAGTGTAGAGGAGTGGCCGTTCTACTACCAGGAAGTAAGTGAAATCAGATTTGAGTTCATGATATGCAGATCTGATGGAGGCGATAACTATTTCTCAGAACAAATTCAGAGACCCACAAAATGTTTCCTCGCAGGGTTTTGCAAAATTACAATTTTTTTTGTTGTTCTAAAAGAGTCACATCCAATAAATATATATTTAACACTGCCAAGGCAAAAGTGGAGAGCGTCAATGTCGTATTAGATTTGTGACTTTCAGGTTTCCATATCTCTCCATCCCACAAACAGCTTTGTAAATCATGAGCGCTACTGTAAGTTTAATATACCAGTCATCATACCTATCGTTATTACAAATTTGACTTGTTCAAGTATTTAGCATCAGCTTAAGTTCTGCAGAATCTTTTCCTGTTCTACTGCATTTTTACTGTTAGAGCTCCTAAAAACAAAAGTGTGTTAATTCTTACATTATTTTGTTAGTATTTGGGAAATCCCACCTTTGGTTTCAGCTCTGCCTGAATCCTTGCTGGGCTCTGGATCAGAGACAAGCAGGGTCTTACCAAATCCGATCCCAGGTCTCTTTCTACCATTCCCAATGTTTGTGCGAGGACTGGGACCCCCCCCCTCTTGTATACAAATACAGCTTTTTTCTTCAGCGCTCTACCCACAAGGATGTTCAAACAATGATCAAAACATTGTTACCCATTTGCTTGTCATTGTCTGTTCTAACCTAAAATAGCTTGATTATTAGCGGAGTAACATAAGTGAAAAACAGCCTGATTACCTATTTTTTACTACAGTAAAGTAGTCCCACTTAAACATGCGCCGTGTATGAGGGACGTCCCGAGGTTTGGGAATTAGGCGTTCGGTGGCTTTGACTTATGCCGACCCCACAGCCCTGATTATAGGGTGAGTTTTAGAGAATGGAAAGTCCTCTATACACAATAATAGAATTATCACGGTTTTTATTAAGTTATTTTCTTGCTATGTGACCACTTCTTAAAGGTCCACAGTGCTGGAGAAACTGGGGTACCCAGAGGAAACCAGGCAAACATGGAGAGAACATACAAACTCCATACAGATATTGTCCATGGTAGGATATGAACCAGAGACTCCAGGTAACAGTGTTAACCACCGAGCCATTCGTCGCAAGCACTGAGGCGCAACCAACTGAGACCGCCATGCTGCACCTGTGCGAAACCCCTGAGCCACCCTGCTCGAGATACTCCAGGTAACAGGTTAACCACGACCATCGTTGCTGGTAAAACACTTGCGAACCACTGAGCTGCCATGCTGCACTGTGCGAACCACTGAGCCGCCCTGCTCAGTAGACGCCAGGATTAACAGTGTTGCGCACCACCGAGGTCCCCAATCGTGTCTGCACTGGTGCGAGACTACACTGAGCCGCCATGCTGCACTGTGCGAACCACTGAGCCGCCCTGCTCAGAGACTCCAGGTAACAGTGTTAACCACCGAGCCATCGTGCTGCACTGTGCGAACCACTGAGCCGCCCTGCACGAGGACTCCATGTACAGTGTAAACCACCGGAGTGCCATCGTGCTGCAGCTGTGGCGAGGAACCACTGAGCTGCCATTGCCTGCGCCGCTGTGCGAACCACTGAGACCAGTCCGCCCTGCACTGCGCGACCGCCGGGGCCGCGACCGCGAAGGCGCCGAGCACATGCGATGGCCATGAATCCTCGGGCCCTATCCTGGGATTTTTCCCTACTAGCTCTCGTGCTGTGGCAAGTCCTAGCTGCTGGAGACCTTGTGTAGTTTCCACTCAGTAGTGCAGTAGTGCTGTAATACATTGGAAGGGTAGGTTTTTTATGGTCGCGCCACAAAGATCTAAAGGAAATTCTAGCTCATCTGAAGAAAGAAGCAATTGGAGCAACGAGCTCGGACAGTTTTCAGCATAACCGCTAATCACATCCATGAAATCGGCTCCTATTACTGTAAAACCCGATCACTCATCCAGCATCAAAAGCTGGATCCATCTGCTAGCTAGGCCCGAGCAACGCACACTTCACTCGAAGCTGCATTAACGCTGCACGCAGCCGCCGGCCACTAAACTCACGGGCTGGGTGTATTTGGACATGTTTGCTGAAAGGTCAGCTCCATAGAATAAATCTCTCCGTGACACTTCTCTGGCCCGCACAGCACATATAGGTCTGTCTTGTGTTTGTCATCATCTGGTCTCTTCCCGGTTTCCTGCCTTGGTCATCTCAGCAGGAAGCTTCAGCCACAGTCCTCTCCTGCAAAGTCCAAAGATACGAAGCCCTCGGTGGCGCACGGCGAAAGGTTTCAAAGCTTTGTAAAGGATGATTCGTAAGTCCCAGGACCTATCTGAATCCCCCAGCCAGAAATGGGTGAGGGGGCCGATCTTTTAAGCTGTGTCTGCAACATGGCCGCCATCTTGAAGGATCAAGGGCAAGTTTTTCCAATGGGAAAGTGGTCATGTAGTCCAGTGTTCCCCAACTCCAGTCCACAGGGCCCACCAACAGGTCATGTTTTCTGGATCACCTGTGCAATGCTAAGGAAAGCTAGAAAGCATGACCTGTTGGCGGGCCCTGAGGACTGGAGTTGGGGACCTCTGATGTAGCCGATCACAGAAGACCGCAATTGCCTCAGAAATCGATTGCCGCCATCTGATTCTTATTCTTTGATCTGCTACATGACCACCTTCCCATTGGAAAAATTTTGCCCTTGATCCAATTTGGTGGCTTTCAACATGGCGTCCTGGCAGCCTATCAGGAGAGATCAAACAGTGTTCTGTTTAGCTATACAACCAGTGCTGTCAGCCTCTCAGGAGAGATCAAACAGGTCTAGAGTAGCTATAGCGACCCGGGGTGGGAGGTGCGACGGCTGTCCAGCCTACGTCAAGAGAGAGAGAACAGGTCTTGTAGCTATATGCGACCAGCAGCTGGTGCTAGCCTAATCGATGAGTAGATTTGAACAGTCTGTAGCGAGATATGAGCGAGCCAGCGCTAGCATGCCTATCAGGGAGAGAAGTGCGAACAGGTCTGTAGCTATCAGCAACCAGTGGCTGCGGCAAGGCGCTATCAGTAGAGAATCAAACAGGAGTCTGTAGCTTACAGCAACCATGCTTGCAGCCGTATCAGGAGACAGATGGAGCAGGTCTGTAGCTATAAGCGACCTGATGAGCGGATGCAGCCCATACAAGAGGGGATATCTAGAATAGGGTAGTACACGCAGTTTAATGGACACATCTGGTTAGCAGAAAGTGACTTGTTTTTGTGTGGCAAGATCTGTAAGACAAAAAAATGAATCCTGTAGTGGAGACAAACCCCTTTAAAGATAAGCCCACTCATTCTTGTCCAGAACATGGCCGCCATGTTGAAAGCCGCCATATTGGATTGAGGGCAAGTTTTTTCCAATTGGCTAAAGGTGGGTCATGAGTACTTTGATAATCGCAGTTTATAATAGCGCTCCAAGATGTGGGGGGCTTCTGGGTTGTTCCGCACCACATCCGCTTAAAATGATTATACTAAACATGTTGTATAGCGACAGGGCGCATCACTGCCGGAACAGGTAGACCAAATTACAAGTGGTTTACCTGAGCCGATTTGTCACTTTGGAGCTATAAAGCGCCAAATCTATGACCCGCAGCAGAACAGGTTCATAGAGTCAGGCGCATTCAACACTACTAATGCACACAAAAAAAATGGAGTCTGGGCGCCAAAATACATACATGTGGCCCTAAGAGTCCTTCTGTCTCAAGAGGGTCCAGCACCTCCACTCACGGCTCATTTATTTTACATGTAATACCTACTTTCCCCTGTGGGGGCACTGGAATACTTGCTTCAGGGTTCCCTCTTAGATCATAGTCGATCATTATGAGTTCCAGCAGGTGAAAAACCTTTGATCTGCCAATTTTTTTTTTATGGGAACTTTCTGTGGAATGGAAGAAAATGCTGCATGTTGGGCTATTTTTTTTTACATCCTTTTTGACAGGATCCGTGACAAGGACTCTGAACTGAACCTCTGACCCAGATGTGAAACTGGCCTTGTATATACCCCAGTCCTTCCTGCACTGATTGTAGCAGTGCAAACGCAGAAGAGCAGACAGCCCATGAGTTAGGGCGACATGTCGCAATATGCAAACGCCATGTTTTTGGTCTGTTTTGCACCAAGAACACTTTTGACACCATATTCTCAATGTAAATGAACTGTCGTACATCAAAACTAGGTGCCTTATACGCCGGGCCTTTTTAGGCGCCTTAAGTTTACTATGCAAGGTATACCTGACAACAGATTTTTGACTTTACACTGATATAATGCGCAGTGGCGCTGCCAATTTTAGTACATGTGGCCCTTGGTGCCTATTTTTGTGCCATAGTCGTGTCCAGACCTTAAATAGCAAAGAATGTCTGCTAAGAGAGTCTTTCTATCTCAGGAGGGTCCAGCTCCACCATGCTCGCCTCATTTATTTCACCATGTAATAACTTATTTCCCCTGCGGGGGCACTGTAGGGAGTTGGAGTGCTTGTGCAGGAGTCCCTCTTAGATCATAGTTGATCATTATGTGTTCTAGCAGGTGAAAAACCTTTGATCTGCCTATTTTTTAAGGGAACTTTCTATAGAATGGAAGAAAATGTTGCATGTTGGGCTATTTTTTATTTTATTTTTTTGGGACGGGATCAGTGACGGGGGCTCTGAACTGAACCTCTGAGTCAGATTTGAAGCTGGCCTTGTATACAGCCAGTCCTTCCTGCACTGATTGTAGCAGTGCAAATGCAGAAGTGCCTATTTTTGTGCCATAGTCTTGCCCAGACCTTAAATAGCAAAGAATGTCTGCTAAGAGAGTCTTTCTATCTCAGAAGGGTCCAGCTCCTCCATGCACGGCTCATTTAGTTCACCATGTAATACCTTCTCTCCCCTGCGGGGGCACTTCAGGGAGTTGGTATGCTTGTGCAGGAGTCCCTCTTACATCATAGTTGATCATTGTGAGTTCCAGCAGGTAAAAACCCTTTGATTTGCCTGTTTTTTTTAGGGGAATTTTTTATGGAATAGACGAAAATGCTGCATGTTGGGCTATTTTTTTTACATTTTTTTTTTTGGAGGGGATCAGTGACGGGGGCTCTGAACTGAACCTCTGTAGCCCGAATTGAGAAGCGGCCTAATCACAGCCAGTCCTTCCTCTCTGAATTGTAAGCAGTAGGCAAATGCAGAAGTGCCTATTTTTGTGCCATAGTCTTGCCCAGACCTTAAATAGCAAAGAATGACTGCTAAGAGAGTCTTTCTATCTCAGGAGGGTCCAGCTCCTCCATGCACGGCTCCTTTATGTCACCATGTAATACCTTCTTTCCCCTGCGGGGGGCACTGCAGGGGGTTGGAGTGCTTGTGCAGGAGTCCCTCTTAGATCACAGTCGATCATTATGAGTTCCAGCTCCTCCATGCACGGCTCATTTAATTCACCATGTAATACCTTCTTTCCCCTGCGGGGGCACTGTAGGGAGTTGGAATGCTTGTGCAGGAGTCCCTCTTAGATCACAGTCGATCATTTAGAAGTGCCACTCCCTCCGATGCACGGACTCCCTATAATTCCAACCAAGGTCTAAGTACCTTCTTATTCCCCGCGGAGGCACTGTAGGGAAGATTTAGGGAATGCTTTGTGCACGTGAAGTCCCTCTTAGATCACAGTCGATCATTATGAGTTCCAGCTTCTCCATGCATGGCTCCTTTATTTCACCATGTAATGCCTTGTTTCCCCTGCGGGGGCACTATAGGGAGTTGGAATGCTTGTGCAGGAGTCCCTCTTAGATCACAGTCGATCATTATGAGTTCCAGCTCCTCCATGCACGGCTCCTTTATTTCACCATGTAATGCCTTGTTTCCCCCTGGGGGACCGCAGGGGGGGGGAGGCTTGTGCAGGGTCCCTTTTTAGATCACAGTCGATCATTAGAGTTCCGCCCCTCCATGCAGGCTCTTTTAGTTCCCAGAAAACCTTTTTCCCTGCGGGGCACTTAGGGGGTTGGGAATGTTTGTGCAGGAGTCCCTCTTAGATCACAGTTGATCATTGTGGGTTCCAGCAGGTGAAAAATCTTTGATTTGCCTGTTTTTTAGGGGAATTTTTTCACAAAAAGGGGTTGTCGACTGCGGAGAGCCCCTTTAATGGGTTTCCGAGCAGCTGCAGCTGTTGGATTTGGCTGTAAGGATCTGATGTGGGGTCGGTGCTCAGGGGCTGAGGGATCATTTGCTCCCACATCTGAGCCCCTTCCTTTCCTACCAGGAGCCTCCTTCAGGCCCTGTTTGAGGTCTCCAGCCTGGTTTATGGCTGCCCCTTCCTGCTCCGTTCCCATGCATCAAGCCCTAGTGACAAGGATTGTTGCCTCTTCATTGGTAAATGGGTCTCCCAGTCCTGAAGGCGGCAGAGTGGGGGGTCATTTACTTCCCAGTTAAAGAGACCAGTGCATTCCTTTTGAAGGCTTAATTACCTTTCAATTAGTTAATGAATAAACCTTCTCCCCACCCCAGGAAAACCTCTTCTTGAACTCCCAGAGGCGTAGAAGTCTTATTTCAACCCCCCCCCCCCCCCCCCCCCTTAATGTGCCCCATCCACACCGATCTGTTTCTCAAAGGTTCTTAGGGATTGCTTTTAACCTTATGTCTTAGGGGAAGGGGGATTGTTCAGCTCGGCTTCCCGAGTATGGGGAAGTCCCCTACACGTAAAAAAATTTTTCCCTCGCCCCCAAAAGCAGAACACCCAAACTAAAACGATGTGTAAAACCTTTTAACCCCGTTATTTTATACACAGGAGGGTCCCCGGTTTCCCCGCATGCCCGTATCACTAAATTTCAGGGGAGGCCCCGGTTATACCAGCATGCTCCGTTCCAAAAC